>JACBKR010004006.1:0-26374 GCA_014218235.1 Colocasia esculenta | reverse complement strand
GCAAGTCCACGGGTATGCCCCGTAAGGACTGCACCTTTTTCTGTACCTGTACTTTATTTGGAACATTTTGTACATATTTTCTTTATTAATGTAGAACTTTCTTGTTATTTTATTTTAGTTATTTGAATTCATTGCTTATCTCACTGGACTAAATTCTAACCCTCTGGGTCTTGGATCCGTGGGTGCGGCGCGACCTTCAGGGTCCCTGGCGAGGGGTCCGGAGGAGGGTCGTTACAGTGTATCAGAGCTCAGGGTCCAACGAGATATGTAATGGGTTAATAACTATGGTGGTCCCAAAGAAAGGTACTAGTATGCTGTGGCCTGTCCGTGTAGAGGGCTATTAGGTGAGCATTGGTCTCTTTGTTGCAGGTGGCTAGCTTTCCAGCAGAGTCCGAGTGTGAGCTGCAGGAGAGTGTTTGCTGCTGCTGCTGGGTGCGCGTGCTGCGAGCGTGGTTGCTATTTTCGCTCGTGCTGCGGTTGGGTTCGTCCTCGGCCTGCGCATCCGTGTGGGTGTGTCGCGAAGGTCGAGAGAGCCTGCGTGTGGTGTGGCCTTCACTGGTGCAGCGGTGTGGTCTACGGACCTGGTCGAAGGTATTCTTGCCTTGTTGGCAGTCCCCTTGTTGTTAGGGTGAGTCCTTGTTGGATGTCCCCTTGTTGTTGGGGGTGTGTGCTGGGTTAGTTGTGTGTTTAGCCTTGCGTGCCTGTGCGTCATTGGGCGCTGTGCTCTGCTCAGTCGATGTCATTGATCGAGCTAAGCAGATGTTTTGTATGCCTGTTGCACCGCTGGATGAGCGCTGTGACACCTATCTGTGGTTGCTGTCGGTTTTGGCTGGCTATTTTTGAACTATGGTGGTGCTCCAGAGTTCTTCTTGTTGTTCTGGTGGAGTGAGGTTTTCCCAAAACTTTGTTGTGCTCGTTTCTGGTTGTTGCGGGTGTGCCCTCTGGGTTGAGGGCATCGCTTGGCTGCTGTGTTCTGGTGGTTTCCCAGAACTGTTTGTTGTTGTCCTAGTGAGGGTTCCTCTCCCCCTGGGACTGCTTCTGTGCTCGTTAAATTCTTCCGTTGTTTACCTCTTGGTTTGAGGTCTCTGTGTCTGGTTGGTTGTTGTGCATTGCCCTCGAGGTTGAGGTGCGTCGCTTGGTTGCCTGTGTTCTGGTGCGGTTTCCCAGAACTGTTGGTGATTGTCTGGTGAGGTTGCTCTCAGGACTATTCCGGGCTTGTTTCTGCGGTTGTTGTGCTACCTTAGGGTTGAGTATGTTGTTGTTGTGGTGGGCCGTGGTTTGGTGGGTTTTCCCAGAACGGCGCCTTGGTGGTTCTGGTGGAGGTTCTCCCAGAACAGTTGAGTTGCTTCCGCTATCTGCTGTGTGCTCTCTATTGGCCGTGTGTTTGGCCGTTTGTTTGGGGCTGTGTTCTGGTGATGTTTTTTTCCCATAACGACTCTTGGCGCTTTGGGTAGAGGTCCTCCCCAAGCTGCCTTGTGTTTGTTTTGTTTGTCGCTGCTCTCTCTCGGTAGAGATGAACTGTCACTATTGCCGGTTGGACTATCCGTGTTACAGTTTGCCTGGGTGCTGTCGGTCAAGGTGTAGTGCCTTTGACCATGTGTCTAGCCGTGGTGCTGACCAAGTTGTCTTCCTGATCGTTTTTCGGGTTTCCCGACTATGCTGGTGGACTTCATGAGTCCCGAGGTCGGGTGGTTGGCTTCGTTTCTCACGCCCGTGGGCTCTGCCAGATGGTAGTTGGGAGTGCCATGGGTGTCTGGCTGGTTTGTGCTATGTGGAAGTGCCAGTCTCGTTTAGTGGTTTCCCCTTGCGTGTGGAAGAGACTCATTGTGAGAGTCTCCTCTTTGCTTCCGTTGGTTGCTCGAGGTGATGATGCTCCACTGTGGTGTTGTGTCGCCAAGGTGCACATTGTTGCGACCTTCTGGTGGAGTCATCTTCCTTGGGTTGGACTGTTGCGTGCAGTCTGCTAGTCTGTTTTGGTCAAGGTGGTGGACCTTGACCTATGTGTGGCCCTGTGTTTTGGCCGTTCACCGTGTTGTTAGCTTCCAAGTTGGTTGTGCGGTGGGACCACGGTGGGGTCCCTGTGTGGTTTAGTTGTGTTGCTTGCGTTTTGTGCCGACACATCTTGCCGACGGTTGTTGGTGAGCATCAGGTTGTTCGGCTGGCTGTGCCTCCTATGGGAGTGCTAGCTTGCGTTGTTGTTTTCTCTTTCGTGTGAGGAGGAGGCCTGTTGTGTGCCTTCTTCCTCTAATTATGTGGGGTGCTCGGGGTGGTGGTGCTTTCACATGGCATTTGGTGCCATGTCGCGCACCGTGGAGACCTTTGTGGCGAAGGTCCTCCCCTTGTGCTGTCTTGAGGTTGAGGGTTGCTCCCCTCGTGTGCATGGTTTCTTGTGTGTGTGTGATAGGTTGTGGTGACCTATTGCCCCGTCTCTTGCTGTGCTGGGTTCTTGTCGCCTGATGGACGATGTAGGGCAACGTGCCCTGTGTTCAGTGTGAGGCGGCAACCGGTGTGTTCTTTTGCTTGTGCAGGCATCGTTTCGGTGCGTGTTTCTCTTGTGCCTCAGTTGTGCTTTGGAGGCACTTGTCGCCATTGGGTGTGTGGCCCTCCCACCTGTGGTGGTAGGCGCGGTGCCTGTGTTGGGCGCTTCTAAGAGCCAATATAGTTGTCGCGCTCTTGAAGCTGTTAGTTTTTCACGCGTTTCTCTTGTGGGTCTCTGGTGGAGAGTCCCTTTCTGTTGGCCTTGAGTCATTTCCGGCCGTTGTGTGGTTGTGTATTGCACCTGGAGCGTGTTTCTTGTTCGATGTTTTGTGTCCTGTGCCTTGAGGGTTCGTGGCCGGTGTGGCCGTTCTACCCTTTTGCTTGCGATTTCTGTGGGTGGCTTTTGGCAGGTCTTGTGGAGAGTCCTTCCTGTTAGCCGTGCTGTTTCGTTGGTGGGTGCAACTGTGTTGCATCTTTCGGAGTCTTGGTGGCTTGTGGTTGTTGGCCTTTTGGTACGGCAGCAAGCTAACCTAGAGGGGGGGGTGAATAGGTTTTTCTGAAAAATAGAAACTTTAAACACAGAAATTAACACTTGAAGGTTTGGTTAGTTTAGTGTGATAAAGAGTAGCAGTGCGGAAGCAAATAAACAACACACAAATAACACAAGAGATTTATCCTGGTTCGGCCCTTCCCACATGGAAGTCCTACGTCCAGTCCCCAAGCAACCTCTTGGGATTTCACTAACCAAGGGTACAGTCCCCCTTAAGGACACTACAACACCCAGCACCCCAGCTGGTCTTCTTCTCTTTCCCGGGCAAGAAGGCAACCCACCTCTTACAGGTAAAGAAGCCAACCTCCTGGTACAAACCCCAGTGCGGTTCTGCTAGACACAAACCCCTAGCTGGGTTAGACACTGTATACAGTCCTACAGCTGGACACAGATCTTCCTTAGAAAGATCAAACTGAGAAGCTTTACAAGATTAACACTTGTGCAAAGCTCACAGTCACAAACTCTCCCCAGATATACAATGAGCTCGGAGAGAAAACAGAAGAGAGAAAAGAAGGCTCGAATGCTTGAAAGCTTGGAAGCTTGAGAGCTTGAAATGCTTTGAATGCTTCTTCTTGGCTCAGGCTCTTTCTCTCTTTCTTGAGTGTGTGTGGAGTTGAGGTGTTTCTCACAGTTGTACACTCCTACAAAGATATTCAGGAAAAAGGCTGTTTTTTTTTCTTCAGCAGTGCTCCTTCTTTTATATGAGCATTTTGAATGGATCCGTTGGAGTTCTAGCCGTTGCTCATCTCCTCTTCATTTGTCTTAATCAGACTCTGATGGTCTTCGATGTCTGTGAGCATAGAAGAGAGTGTTAGCATAAAAGAGTGTTTATGATAAACGATGCATGGTACTGTGCTTCTGCTAACATACTGAAAATAGAGGTCATATCTTTTTGACAAGACTCTGAGATATGCATGCAACTTTTTGTCAGAAGATATTTGACTTTTCATTTAAGCGCCAAGCATATTTGAAATATAAAGGCAATCTGTGTTTGAACAGAATCCATGAAGAAATCGTTATGAGCATGACTTATGAAATCATTATGAGAAGAGTCGTTGCTCATTTATAAACAAATCGATGCGAACATTTATGAAATCGTTATGCAAGCAAACCGATGTGTGGGCAAATCGTTGCACTCACTTATGAAATCGTTATGAGATCGACTTCTTGCGCTTTACAGAAGAAATCGTTGCGAATACTTATGAAATCGTTATGGCATCGACTTCTTGCGCTTTACAGAAGAAATCGTTGCAAATACTTATGAAATCGTTATGGCATCGACTTCTTAACAAATCGTTGCGCTTACAGAAGAAATCGTTGCGAACACTTATGAAATCGTTATGGCATCGACTTCTTGCGCTTTACAGAAGAAATCGTTGCAAACACTTATGAAATCGTTATGGCATCGACTTCTTGCGCTTTATAGAAGAAATCGTTATGGGAACGATTTCTTATCAAATCAATGCGCTCAAAGATGAAATCGTTATGGGAACGATTTCTTATCAAATCAATGCGCTCAAAGATGAAATCGTTATGGGAACGATTTCTTAACAAATCGTTGCGCTTAATACTTTGGCACTTTAAACAGAAATCGATGTATATTGATTAAACATCGATTTTATCATTTTAGTGCGCCATATATTGCATCAATGTAAGACTTAGCATTTTGCTATGGGATTGATGCGACACAGATGAAGCATGATATTCAATGAGACTTATCATCTGTTAATGGGGTTGATGCAACACAGATGAAGCAAAAATATTTATGAATACCTATATTTTGTTATCTCCGCATATATATTTTGTTATCATCTAAATGCATCATATATTTTGTTATCACCAAAATACCAAGATCACAGATAACCATAGAGTGGTTCAACAATCTCCCCCTTTTTGGTGATGACAAAATTTATGCGAATTTTCTGAATGGGATGAAAAAGGATTTAGGCAGAAAATTCATAGAGCATACTTACTCTCCCCCTTTTTGTCAATAATCCAAAAAGGAAAGGTCTTACCAAGAATCATGTTCCTTTAGAGAGTTTCTTACCATAGAGGGATTCAACCTTTTCTCCCCCTTACTCTTTGCTTCCCTTTAATCAGAGCTCCCCCTTAATGAGAGCCTCTATCACTGCCTTGAGCACCCTTTGTTCCTGATGCTCCAAGGCTTCCCTGCAAACAACTCATTTAGATGTAGGTCCCAAAGCTTTTTGGGCCTTGATGGTTAGAGGTATGAAAGTAGCCTTTCGGAATCCAAACTAAGTGCCTTGTTGTGCAGGTGTTTACTGTGTGTCCTAACTTATTACAATGAGAGCAGCAATGATATTATTTGATTTATAGTTCTTATTTTCTTTGTGATGTCTATCTGGAACACAATATTTGGAGACCTTTTCTTTTACAGGAGCCTTTTTCTGAGGCAACTTGGTTTCTTTTACAAATTTTGGTAATGGATATTTTTCAGGAATTATGACTTGTTTTCCTTTTTCCGGAGGTATGTAACCAAGCCCTTGTTTGTTATTCCCAGATTTTGATCCGTTTAAGCATAGGGCTAAAGATGTTTTTCCCTTAGTTAATTTTCTAACTGATTCTTTTAATAAATATTTCTTTCTTTAGAGTTTTCAATTTTTCTTCTAACTCTATCTTCTCATTATTCTTACTTTTTAAATCTTCATTTAAAAGATAATTATTATCTTTACATTCTTTTAATTGATCTTCTAATTGTTCCATTTCTGATTTAAGATCAGAATTAGTGTTTTCCAAACAAGTAAGGTTGTTCTTGAAAATTTTCAATTCTTTTACAACAACCTTGTGTTTATCATAAAGTTCATTAAAAACATGATCTAAATCTTCAGATTCTGATCCTGAATCTGTGCAAGAATCAAAAAATGAGTCAGAATGTACCTCATCTAGTCCTGCCATGAGGGCAAGATTTACCTGCTCTTTCTCCGATTCTGAGCTTGATGTTTCGGAGCTTGTGGCCTCATCATTTTCCCAAGCAGCTGCCATGGCTTTTCTTTTAAATTTCTTGTGCTGCTTCTTGAGCTTTTCGGTTTGGCCATTCTTCTTTAACCTTGGACAATCTGGTCTCAGATGTCCAGGTTTTCTGCATTCATAGCAGACTGGTTCCTTTTCTTTTCTTTCTTTCTTTTGAATCCTTCTTGATCCATTTTTCTTCTTCTTGAAAATTTTCTGAAGCTTGGACAGAACTTCATCTACGTCACTGTCTTCAGAATCTGCATTTTTGGAGCTAGAAGAAGAAGTGGAAGGAGCAGCTACAACCTTAAGAGCATTAGTACATTTCTTCTTAGATGAGCTTTCAGACAATCGCTCCATATTTATTTCATGTGCCATGAGAGAACCTATTAAATTATCAATTGACAATTTGGTTAAGTCATGGGCCTCTTCAATAGCGTTACTTTAGGTGTCCATGAAACGGTTAAAGACCTAAGTATTTTTCTAACGGTTTCTTCATTGAAAGAGTTTTACCAAGAGAATTTAAGCCTACTACTATGCTTGAAAATCTATTATACATAGTAGTAATGTTTTCGCTTGAAAGCATTTTAAATTGTTCATATTGTGAAACAAGAATATCTATTCTAGTTTGTTTCACTTTATCCGTTCCTTCATAAGTTATCTGCAGTTTATCCCAATTTCTTTAGCAGATTTGCATGCAGACACTCTACTAAATTCTCTTTTGGATAAGGCACAACATAAGTAGTTCTTAGCTTTAAAGTTTAAATAATTTACTTTTATCAGCAGGTGTAATGGCAGTAGTGCCTTCAATAGGAACAATAACAAAATCACCTACCTCAATTACCTGCCACAGATCAAAGTCTGTGCCTCGAATGAAGCATTCCATTCTCATTTTCCAGTATTGATAATCTTCACCGTCAAAGAATGGAGGTCTGGTGACTGATTGACCTTCAGCATATCCTTGAGCTGCCATAGATCTTTGCTCTAAGATCGTTGGATCTTCTTTGAATGATCAGAGACCCGCTCTGATACCACTTGTTGGCCCTTTTGGTACGGCAGCAAGCTAACCTAGAGGGGGGTGAATAGGTTTTTCTGAAATCTGAAATAGAAACTTAAACACAGAAATTAACACTTGAAGGTTTGGTTAGTTTAGTGTGATAAGAGTAGCAGTGCGGAAGCAAATAAACAATCACACAAATAACACAAGAGATTTATCCTGGTTCGGCCCTTCCCACATGGAAGTCCTACGTCCAGTCCCCAAGCAACCTCTTGGGATTTCACTAACCAAGGGTACAGTCCCCCTTAAGGACACTACAACACCCAGCACCCCAGCTGGTCTTCTTCTCTTTCCCGGGCAAGAAGGCAACCCACTTCTCTTACAGGTAAAAGCCAACCTCCTGGTACAAACCCCAGTGCGGTTCTGCTAGACACAAACCCCTAGCTGGGTTAGACACTGTATACAGTCCTACAGCTGGACACAGATCTTCCTTAGAAAGATCAAACTGAGAAGCTTTACAAGATTAACACTTGTGCAAAGCTCACAGTCACAAACTCTCCCCAGATATACAATGAGCTCGGAGAGAAACAGAAGAGAGAAAAGAAGGCTCGAATGCTTGAAAGCTTGGAAGCTTGAGAGCTTGAAATGCTTTGAATGCTTCTTCTTGGCTCAGGCTCTTTCTCTCTTTCTTGAGTGTGTGTGGAGTTGAGTGTTTTCTCACAGTTGTACACTCCTACAAAGATATTCAGGAAAAGGCTGTTTTTTTTTCTTCAGCAGTGCTCCTTCTTTTATATGAGCATTTTGAATGGATCCGTTGGAGTTCTAGCCGTTGCTCATCTCCTCTTCATTTGTCTTAATCAGACTCTGATGGTCTTCGATGTCTGTGAGCATAGAAGAGAGTGTTAGCATAAAAGTGTGTTTATGATAAACGATGCATGGTACTGTGCTTCTGCTAACATACTGAAAATAGAGGTCATATCTTTTTGACAAGACTCTGAGATATGCATGCAGCTTTTTGTCAGAAGATATTTGACTTTTCATTTAAGCGCCAAGCATATTTGAAATATAAAGGCAATCTGTGTTTGAACAGAATCCATGAAGAAATCGTTATGAGCATGACTTATGAAATCATTATGAGAAGAGTCGTTGCTCATTTATAAACAAATCGATGCGAACATTTATGAAATCGTTATGCAAGCAAATCGATGTGTGGGCAAATCGTTGCACTCACTTATGAAATCGTTATGAGATCGACTTCTTGCGCTTTACAGAAGAAATCGTTGCGAATACTTATGAAATCGTTATGGCATCGACTTCTTGCGCTTTACAGAAGAAATCGTTGCAAATACTTATGAAATCGTTATGGCATCGACTTCTTAACAATCGTTGCGCTTACAGAAAAATCGTTGCGAACACTTATGAAATCGTTATGGCATCGACTTCTTGCGCTTTACAGAAGAAATCGTTGCAAACACTTATGAAATCGTATGGCATCGACTTCTTGCGCTTTATAGAAGAAATCGTTTGGGAACGATTTCTTATCATCATGCGCTCAAAGATGAAATCGTTATGGGAACGATTTCTTATCAATCAATGCGCTCAAAGATGAAATCGTTATGGGAACGATTTCTTAACAAATCGTTGCGCTTAATACTTTGGCACTTTAAACAGAAATCGATGTATATTGATTAAACATCGATTTTATCATTTTAGTGCGCCATATATTGCATCAATGTAAGACTTAGCATTTTGCTATGGGATTGATGCGACACAGATGAAGCATGATATTCAATGAGACTTTCATCTGTTAATGGGGTTGATGCAACACAGATGAAGCAAAATATTTATGAATACCTATATTTTGTTATCTCCGCAATATATATTTTGTTATCATCTAAATGCATCATATATTTTGTTATCACCAAAATACCAAGATCACAGATACCATAGAGTGGTTCAACAGTGGTGGCACCCTCTGCTCGTTCTCGAGTGTTTTGTTTTTGTTCCGTTTGAAGCCTGGTGCATTTTTTATGCTTGGGTGGCTTCTAGTGCTTGTGTTGGCGTGTGTTGTGTCGTATGTCTGATCGTAAGCTTCGTGCGTTGCTTCGCGAGTTTGCTTGGTGTTCGAGGCATTGAGCTTTCCGTCTTTGGGACACTTTGTGCTGGCTGTGCCTTGTGGCTGTACTGTTACCGCTGTGGGGTGCTGCTTTGCCTTGTCTAGGTAGCCCTATCGGTGGTACGCCAGGCTTTAGTCGTGGCTTGTGTCTGGGTTTCCCCTCTTGTTTTGGGGAGTGAGTGTGTTCGGTTGTGGTACCCTGTTTTGGTTTGGATTCCTTTGAGGTCGACGTGCTGCCCTCGACCTCTACAGTTGTTTCGTTTCCCGTGCAATTTGCCGACATCTTGAGTTGTCTGGCCTTTCCAACCTCAGATGTCCTCCTTGGTTTTATCTCTATGCATGTGCCTGTGGAGCGTGTGGTTTAGCTCTCTGTGGCTCCACAGTCGTTGTGTGTCCTTGTCGGACCACGAGGACGATCTGGGTGAGATCTAGTGGTGCCGGCAGACACTGTCTTGCTCGCCGTGGGTTCTCCACATGCGTGTTTTCCGCTTGGTTTTGGGTCATCATTAAGAAGCTCTCGTTTGGCCATGCCGTAGGTACTAGCTATTGCTAGATGTACGGAGCCATTCAGCGGAGTCTTGTGAATGACCTCTTGGCGTTTCCTCAGTTGCCGTCAGTAGTTGGGACCTCTGCCTAGCCGCTGGTGACAGAGTGAGTTACTGACCAGTTGGTCTCAACAGTGTGGTTTATTGAGGGCTCAGTCATGGTTTTTCGACTGGCAGTTTCAGTGTTTCTGGTCAGTTTAGTGCGCGCCACGCCTGTGGAGTTGTCGACATCTGATTGTGTGCTCTGCACCGGTCAGTGTGCGCTCTGTGAGCTGTCGGATGTCCGGTTAGGCACTCCCTTTGTGGCAGGGTCGTGTCGGAGACCACCAGGAAGTTGCGGTGCTACTTAGTGGTCCCTTGGCACCTGTTGTGTTCTCCGACCGGGTTTTGCCCTTAATTTAGAGGACGAAATTATTTTTTTGTTGGATGTATTGTAACATCTCGAGCTTTCCGGCTTTCCATTTGTGTGTGGGATGACTGGTCACTAATGCGTCCGGCCTTGGCGATGCATTGGTGTCGTGACGGAGCTAGCCATCGCGACAGTCATCCGTGTTGCGACCAGTGCCTACGTCATGTTCTTGTCGCGCCCAGTCAACGGGTCGTGGCTGCTTTCTGCTATTTGGTCATCCGACGCCTGTCAGTGTGGCAGGCGTGGTAGATTGACCTATCAGGCTATTGCGGTGTCCCTTGAGGGTGCGTTCTGGTTGCAGTGTGGGCAGCCGTCGCGTTAAGGTTTGTAACGCGACGCCCCGCCCTGTCGTGTTCTGGGGGACGGAGGCTAAAAGCCTTGGTCGGCGCCCCTTCTTTCTCTTTTGGCTCTTTCTCCCTTCCCTCCTCCTCTCCGAGGTGGGAAGCCTCCTTCCCCTTCTTCTCCGGTGGCGTGGAGCTTGGAGGAGCGGCGGCGACTTGTGCGGAGCGTTGGAGTGTTGTGTGGAGCGAGGAGGTGGCAGCCTTGGCGTTGTGAAGGCCCTTTGGGGTTCGGTTCTTCCAAAATTGGTAGGGATGTCTTGTGCCCATACCTTTTGGTGTGGATTGGGTGTCCTTTTGGGTTAATGCATGCTTTAGAAGCTTTCCCCATGCTCCCCTCCCCGTGGTGTGCTTGTTTGTAAACTGTGGGCGACCCCAGGATGTAGAATCCTGGCGGTCGGCCTCCCGTCTGATGTCGCGACCGCAGTGCGCGTCGCGACATCAGAGGAGGCGTCGCCCCGGTCGGACGTGACCTTATCACGGCACAATCAGCCATCGCGATAAGGATCGTGTCACGACCAGGTTTCCTGTCGTGACAGCCTTGTTGTCGTGACGCACTTCCCTGTCGCGACTCGGTTGTTGTCGCGGTTGCCCTATCCGTCGTGATGGTATCACAATGGCTTAGGAGGGCACGATAAGGCCTGTGTTGCTTCAGGTGTTCCGTGGGCGGCGATTGGCGTGTCGGCATGTGCCCTAGGGTAGGGTTGCCCTTAGGACCTTCTGGTGGGAACGTGGCAGGTTGTCTCCCTGCGTTTAGTGACCGAAGATGACACCTTCGTGCCGTGTCCTAGCGACGGTGCTAGGAGGCTCGCGTCTGTCTAATAATCGATTGTCTGTCAGTCAATCGATTATTAGAAGAGTGATGGTTTCTGTTCTGTTTGGTGGTGTTCTGGTTTCTCGGTCCGTGCCGTGTGTGCCGGCGTTGGCCGACGACCCTTCTGGGGGTTTCCGGAAGGGGTGCCGTGCATGCCTATGCCTGCTGGACTTGTCTTGGTTACAAGCCAACTGTGCCATTTTCTGTGGTGGTTGCCCAGCCAGTTCTATTTTCACCTGGTGCTTGGCACTTGAGGTCTTGTCTGTGAGACAGGTTGTTACCGTTATCTGGGACCCCCTGCCCCACGCGTATGTTAGAGGGAGTTCTCCGGGCGGCAAGTGTGCTCAAGTCACGGACTTGGAGCAGAAGGGGAAAACTGTGGGGACAGTGGCATAGAGTCATTTATAGAGCTCTCTTAGCTGGGTCTGGGTTGCCGAGGTGGTTAAGGCGCTCTTCCGGTGCGGACCAGCTAGTCCTTCTCACTGTCTCGCTCTGCGTCAGTTCCGGAGCCGCATAGGGGGGTCAGGCGTGGGCCGCAACTCGGCCGGGCTGCGGTGGTTGTGTTGTTCTTGCTGTGATTCTCTAGCCTCACTCTACCGGGGGGTTGTAGGCAAGAGTCAGCGGCTGGCGAGAGAGAGGGGTGGACTGTGTGTCCTTCTCTTAGCTGCCTGTGGCGGTGGCTTGGTTGCTCTTGTTGTGACGGAGTTTCTCACGCTGTTTCTGAGAATGTGTTCTCGTTGCCCTAGCCTGCACGGTGGTTGTAGCCTAGCTGTGTCTAGTTTCTGTGGGCTTGGTTGGTTTGGCCTTGTGGGCCGTGCTTAGTGGTTTTCGCTCTGCGGGTTCTCTCGGGGTGTCGAGTGCTGATACCCGACTGCTATTTCTGTAACCCGTTCCTTGATGCTGTTCATAGTGGCACCGGTGTGTAGTTCCCTGACCTTATGGCATGTCCGATGTGTAGAGTGGATCTGCTTGTGGGTCCTCGACTTGTGGAGCTCTGAGGTGGCTGTGCCTGTGGTGAGATGGTGCTTCTCAAGTGGTTGCTCGGTGTCTTGTGGTGACACCTGGTTGTTCCTTCCTGACCTCGTGGAGGTCTGGGATGTTGGGTGCTTGTGCCGTGAGACTCTGGTCTCACGTGGTTGCTCTGGTGTTCGTGAGCTTCTCTGTCTCGGAAGGTGTGTGCCGAGGTGTTGCTTCCTCATGTGTTTGGCTCGCTCGTTCTGCGGGAGTCGTGTGGGCCCAACTCTGGTTGTGGGTCGTGGCATTTCTCTATTCCGCTGCTTTGTAGTACTCTGCAGTAGGTGTTTCCCGCTTACTGCTTTGTAGAGTAGTTTTGCTTCTGCTTTGTGGAGTTCCTGTACTCTGGCTGGTAAGTACTGGTTATCCCTACTGAGCCTTGTTTGCGAGGCTCACCCCCCTACTCTCTTCAGGTAGGGACTCGCTATCGCAGGAGTTCGTTGCCGGACAGTCGTGGTGGCGGCTTGTTTGCCGGCGTTGCCAACGGTGTGAGTTGTGAGCGTGAGCGCTTGTACCGTGAGTTGAGAGTGGCCTTTTTGCAGGTCCTCAGGGTATGCCCCTAAGGACTGCACCTTTCTTTCTGTACTGTACTTTT
This sequence comes from Colocasia esculenta, assembly GCA_014218235.1. NCBI lineage: Eukaryota > Viridiplantae > Streptophyta > Magnoliopsida > Alismatales > Araceae > Colocasia > Colocasia esculenta. The sequence goes on along the minus strand of JACBKR010004006.1, from coordinate 13,548 downwards.
ATTTGGGACATATTGTACATATTTTCTTTATAATGTACGAACTTTCTTGTTATAGTTATTTGAATTCATTGCTCATCTCACTGGACTAAATTCTAACCCTTCCGAGTCTTCGGATCTGTGGGTGGCGGCGCGACCTTCGGGTCCTTGGCGGGGGGTCCGGGAGGTCTGTTCGTTACAGTGGCAGAATATGAAACAAAATTTACTGAACTGGAAAAATATGTGCCGCACATTTATGATAATGAATTTACAAGGGTAAAGAAATTTGTGAGAGGATTGAACCTAATGTGAGGAGCAGGGTAGCTCTACTAGATCCCCAGAGCATGACAGTGGCACTAAAGACTGCATTATAGTGAATCTGAATTTGTAGAGTATATGAAAAACAAGAAGAAACTAATGGGGACATGAAGAGAAATCTATATACCAAGGAAATGAAAGGTCAGAAGCGAAAAATTGATTCAACCAAGCAGCAGGGAGAACAGAAAAAGAGTTGGCATGTGTGTGTTCAATGTGGAGGGAAACAACCAGGTGATGAATGCTAGAAAGTAGCAGGAAAATGTTTTGGATATGGTCAGAAAGGACATATGATTATGGATTGTCCACTCAAGTAGACCAGACAAATCCATAAAATCCACAATCTACTTTCAGCAAGTCCCAAGACAACCACCCAAAGGACCAACTAGAGTCTTTGCTTTGACAAAAGAAGAAGCTCAAGACACCCCCACTGTGGCTGAAGGTATTCTCCTGACTGAAAATATGTATGCTAGAGTGTTATTGACCTGGAGCAACTCACTCTTTATTTCTCAGATGTTTGTTAATTCTATATCTTAGAAATCAAAACAATTAGTAGGAAGGTATGATACTTGACTGTCCTACTGGTCAAATAGCTATTCTTACCTCTATCATCCTAAAATAAACCTAAAAATTGGAGAGCATGAACTTACATCATATGTATATGTACGGACAACATGCAAGATTTTGATATAATACTAGGAATGGATTGGTTGGCAGAAAATCATACATTACTAGTTTGCCATAAGAAAGTTTTAACATTTAAAAGGTCGGGATTAGAAGATTTCAGCTATAGATGTCCAAAGATCAATGGAAACAAGAAGACTATATCAGCACTTAAAGCCATTAAATGGTGAGAAACGGTGTCAAGGCTATCTAGCAAGTCCATATCAAATGAGCATAAACAGATATCAGTCCAAGATATTAATGTTGTGAAGGAATTTTCAGATGCTTTTCCAAATGATCTATTTGGATTACGTCCAAGTAGAGAAATTGATTTTGCTATTGAACTTTGTCTGGGACTTTACCTATATCTATAGCCCCTTATAGAATGGCACCAGCTGAGTTGACAGAATTAAAGAAGCAGTTGCAAGACTTATTAGAAAGGTTTTATTAGACCTAGTGTGTCACCATGGGAGCTCTGGTATTTGTTATGAGAAGAAAGATGGATCCTTCAGATTATGTATTGATTATAGGAAGTTGAATCAGGTCACAATCAAGAACAAATATCCACTACCTAGAATTGATGATTTATTTGATCAACTTCTGTCTGCCACAAATTATCTAAGATAGATCTAAGGTCGGGTATCATCAATTGAGAGTTAAAGAAGATGAAATTCCCAAAACAGCATTTAGAACCAGATATGAACACTATAAGTTGTTAGTACTACCTTTGGATTGACTAATGCACCTGCGGTATTTATGGACTAATGAACAGGGTATTCCAACCATATTTGGACAATTTCGTGGTGGTATTTATAGATGATGTGTTGATATATTCATCTATTGAAGAAGAACACAAGAAACATTTGAAAATTATACTACAAACCTTAAGGAATCATCAATTGTATGCTAAATTAAGTAAATGTGAGTTTTGGCTCAAAGAAGTGAAATTTTGGGCCATGTGATTCTGGAAAAGGTGTGGCGGTAGACCGAGTAAAGTTGAAGCAATTCTGAATTGGAAAGACCCAAAAATCCATCAGAAATCCAGAGTTTCTTAGGATAAGCGGGCTACTACAGGAGATTTATTGAAGGTTTTTCTTCTATAGATACGTCTTTGACTCAGTTAACCCGAAAAGAGAGACCTTTGTATGGGATAAGAAGTGTGAGGCCAGTTTTAGGAATTAAAAGGGAAACTTACCACTGCTCCAGTTGTCATGCCCCGCCAATTTAGGAGTGGAATAAATCAGGGAGGCATGAACAATGTGTATGGTAACGACAATTACAAATACAGTCGCAAATATCAGAGCAAGTAAAAATCAATAATTACAATAAACTCCTTATTTTATTGATATATCACCTAAACTATTACAACTACTAATTCTGAGCCAAAACATAGGGCTCAATAACATCTTCACATTGGAAAGGATAATTAAGCAAATATCTAACTAAACTCTAAGGTACTAAGGACACTCCATCGCTATGACTCCTGGTCGCTCATCACTCCAGTCCATTCCCATTGGTGTGCGTAGGGTCATCATCTGACTTACCTGAAACACATACAACAATAGCGCAGGGTGAGCAATAACGCTCAGTAGGACTTAATATCTCATGTAAATAGGCATGCTTTAAGTGATTAATGTCTTATCAGGCAGGATAACTAGAGAGAACTATCAAGTATAGTCGAGAGAAAGATAGCACACGATAGCAAGAGAATGATAGCACTTTCAAAAGAATAATTGCAAAACTAGCATGATAAAGATTGGCCATATAGTGAAAGAATATGTAACGTCTTCACAAAGATGCAATAGCACTTCCCTGGTCGAGCATCATGTCAACCCAGAGATATAGTAAAATGATTGATTGATTGTCATAGATTTAATTGTGATTGTTATTAAATGCCGCTGGGTGCATGCCGTACACACCCTGATCACGCTACCCTCGTGAGGAAATGGCACTCTTCGGGCGCTCTCCCCAGGACCAGACCGGACCCTATTGCTTTGGCATATAGCACTATTTATTATTTTAGATAATCAATTGTATGGCCAAATAGAGTACCAAGAAGAGATGAGAGTAATAGACGAAATAGATGAGAGTATAGAGTGAAAGTGAACAGATAAGAGTAACGAGATAGTAGATGAGATAGGGGTATAATCGTAAAACAATGTTAAACCACGATAGTAACAGTTGCACAGCACCAGGTCGGGTACCGACAATCTGGTAGAAGTCACATCCGCCCACTAGCCATGCTATGAACACAGACTAAATGGTTCGGCATGAATACAAGGTAAGAAGGAAACACTAAGGCCGTTTGGATCGTATTGATCCCTAGGGGTGTAACGGATTTTAAGGGTACAACCAGCTCGTCGGCTAAGGACGTGCGCCAAAGTCAAGAAGACTTACGGAGGCCTTGACAAGGATAATCTGGTCCAGTTAGGAGTCTTCCCGGTGGAGAGGTGGTCCATGCCAGGAGAGTGTGTAGAAAACTAGGGTCTGTCATGCCTCGAGTGCTCGAAGGCCAAGGGAAGCGATCACGGTATGCAAATCACGCGATTAAATCGAAGACAAGTGTAAATAATTAAATAGGGGAAATTTAGTAATCAATTTCACTTAATTACTAGATACATTATTGAGTAATTTAATAGGGTTTAATGGCTAACATGATTGTTAAGTGTGTGCAAGTGTAAGAAATAAGAGAGCATAACGGATTGTGCACATAACTTTAAATTAATAGATTTATATAATTATTGGCCATTCATAAACTATTCAGATCGATTATTCATGACAGTGTTTAATTGAGCGCTAAACAATGACTAATTGCAATTAGAGCTGGGGTATATAAGCAAAACTAGTTTCTCGTAGAAATTTAAAGAACGCGACGGGGGTGCCCGTCGCGATTCAAGTCGCGACGGGACGGCCTGGTGCTACAGTCGAACCGCCAGCCTGGCCTGGTTCGGGGGTGAGAATGCGACGGAGCGAGCCATCGTGTTCATATCGCGACGGTCCGGCCGACCACGACCCCTCTGAGGTCACGATGGGTCGGGCCGTCACGACTTCAGAGGTGCGGCCCGACCCAGAAAAGGGGTTTTTCCCTTTTGGAGTTCGGTCCTTCCCTCCCATGTTTGACATAGAGCTCTTCTAAAATCCATATAAAATCGCACGATGATCCAAAATCATAAAACCATTTTTAAATGAAAGTAGACTCATAGATCTATCAACAGACATGATTAATTTGAAAATAGACAAGGTTTAGACATACTTTAATTAGGTTATTTTTCGGTGACCTAAACATGCACAGTCATAGAAAATGATTTAATTGGCAGCGGATACAAGATGAAAATTAGGGCAAATAGGGGCGTTTGAAAGCTAACAGCATGTAGTATTTATGAGATTAATTTCAGGACATGGGATCATGCACACGCATGGATTGAGAGCAATCATGAAGGTTCAGGCACATGGAGTTGACAGGGATTGATACATTTAATGCTGCTTCGTGGAGCCACAAAAAATAGGGAAATCATGGGGCTTTCAAAGAGGATCATGTGGGCTACCTAGGGTTAAAATTTCACGATTTGTGCTTGAGAGATTGCCTACCTTTTTGCACTGTGATGGAAACCTAGGGTTTTGGACGAAGAAGGTGACGAAATCCCTTACTCCAAGCTTCCTCCTCTCCTTGCTCTCGTCCTCAGCTCCTCTCCTCGTCCTTCAAAGCTCCAATAGTCGTTCTAGGGTTGCTAGGGCCGAAATTGGGGTTGTATTGGGTTGCTATAGAGTCCTTTCTTAAAACTCCTTTTTCCCTTCAAACTCTTAATTTCTATATTTATCCCCTTATTTCTTGCTTTTATCTACCTAATGGGCTTGGGGAGAAGTCTAAATTCCTGGGCAAAGGGTTAGAATAGGATTAAGACTCTTTTTAGGATATTTATAACCCTTTTTAGTATTTATCTTACCCTTATTTAATTTATTTATTAATAACTCCGAATTTCCACATTATCTCCCATGTTTCTAGTATTATCCCCTAATTGGCTTGGGGAGAGATCTAATTTCAGGCTAATGGGTAGGATGGGATGAGGACTCCTTTTTAGGATAATTATGTGTATTTTATGACTATCTTAACCCTTTCCATTTATTATTAATTTAAGTACAAATTTAGCTTAATTAATTCCCATCCCAAGATAGGCTTTTCCATTTGGGCCCATCAATCCATGTTTGGGCCCTTAGGATAACCCTTTACTAATTTAACTTAATGGGGTTTTAGTTTAATTCTATTTATTCACCCTTTTCTTTTTCTAATTTAAATCTATTTATCACACTTAGTTAATTAATTTATTATTTAATTCAATTTAACATTGTTATGCCATATTTCTAACCGTCATCATTTGGGCTCTTACTCTCGGCCCAATAACTTATGTGAGCTTAATTGTACAAACCATGTTCTTAATGGGTTTTAATTATCTTCTTATTAAGAATTTATTCATTGGCGAAGATTGCATATTGGTCCAATTATCTAATGGGCTATCAACCCATATTATTTAAAGTCTACTCACATGTTATTTTGATTTTTAATCATTTTAGCTCATATAATAATGGGTTCTCTGACTTATTTCTTAATTACAACAATATGTCGCATAAATTCTTAAACTAGATCAAATGACTTCTTTATGCCTAAACTTCTTGATGGGTCATTAGAGAATATTATTAAAGCAGGACTATCTTTTTACGTCATTTTTATATAGGTTTTTATGCATGCAATAATGATGCGTACCTTTAACTAGTTTGCATTTATTAATGATAATTTCAATTTATCTATTTTTAAATTATTGGATTTTTCGGGGTACTACACCAGTTCTTACTTTACCTCAAGGATCAGGAGGATTTATAGTGTATACGGATGCATCTCAAAGAGGAATTGGATGTGTTCTTATGCAGTATGGGAATGTGGTAGCATATGCTTCTAAACAATTAAAGGATCATGAAAGGAATTATCCAACCCATGACCTAGAGTTGGCAGCAATTATACATGCTTTGAAGATTTGGCGCCACTATTTGTATGGGGAACAATTTGAAGTTTATATTGACCATAAGAGTTTAAAGTACATATTTTCTCAGAAAGAGCTGAATTTAAGACAAAGGAGAGAATTTTTGAAGGATTATGATTTTACAGTGAATTACCATCCGGGTAAGGCTAATGTGGTAGCTGATACTTTGAGCAGAAAGAAATCAAGAGCACTACAATTACACCAACGATGGAAAGAAATGACAGATCTGATTGATTACTCACCAAGGTGTGGTGAGGAAAATTTGATACTGGCACAATTACAGTAAGGTCAGTACTAGTAGATAAAATTGGTGAGGTACTGAACCAAGATCAAAAACTAAAAGTGATGGTGAACAAACTAGAATACATCAAAGATAATCAAGGAATAATCAGGTTTCAAAACAGAATATATATACCAGAAAGTGAAGAAATCAAAAAGGAATTATTGAAAGAAGAACACAAATCTCAGTATTCAATTCACCGTAGTAGCTCTAAAATGTATTAGAATATGAAAAAGCAATTCTGGTGGCATGGAATGAAAAGGACATAGCAGATTTTGTGAGTAAGTGTTTAACATGCCAACAAATTAAAGTTGAACACCAGAAGCTAGCCGGACTTATACAACTAATTGAAATTCCGTATGGAAGTGGAGCAAATAACTATGGATTTGTAATGGGTTGCCGAAGACAAGAAGAAGCATGATGCTTTTAGGTAATTGTGGAAAGACTAACTAAATCGGCTCATTTTCTAGCAATTACAAAGACTCAAGCATTAGAAGACTTGGCTCAATTGTATATAAAGAAATAGTGAGACTTCATGGAATTCCCTATCAATCATTTCAGATAGAGATCCAAGGTTCACTGCTAGATTTTGGAAAAGTCTGCAAGCAGCCATGGGTACGCAATTAAGATTTAGTTCAGCATATCATCCACAACCGATGGCCAATCAGAAAGAACTATTAGAAACACTAGAAGACATGTTGAGAGCGTGTAGTTTAGATTGGCATGGCAGTTAGGATGATTACCTACCCCTAATTGAGTTTGCATATAACAATAGTTACCATGCACGCATTAAGATGACACCTTATGAAGCATTATATGGTAGACCCTGTAGATCACTCCTCTGTGGGCAGAAGTGGGAGAGAAGAATCTCATTGGGCCAGAATTAATTCAAAACTATTCAGAGAAAATTAACTAATCACAAGAGATTATTAGTAGCTCAAGACAGACAGAAAAGTTATGCTGATAAGAGAAGAAGGCCACTGGAATTTAATGTGGGAGATCATGTATTTCCAAAAAGTCTCCCCAAACAAAGGCATCATGACATTTAGTAAGAAAGGAAAGCTCAGTCTAAGATATGTAGGACCTTTTGAAAATTGTAAAGAATAGGGGAAGTAGCATATCAATTAGCCCTACCGTCCTCTTGGTCACACATTCATAATGTGTTTCACATATCCATGTTGAGAAAATACATAATGGATCCTTCACATATAATCAGTCATGAAGATGTGGAGATACAGTCAGACTTAACCATAGAAGAGAAACCAGTGAAAATTTTAGATAGGAAGGAACGAGTTCACAGAAACAAAGCAATTTCTATGGTGAAGATCTTATGGAGAAACGCACTCATGGAAGAAGAAACATTGGAGTTGGAGCAAGAAATGAAAGAAAAGTATCCACAACTATTTGGTAAGCAAAATTTTGTCAATTTCGAGGACGAAATTTATTTTAACAAGGGGAGAAATGTAATATCCTCAAAGTTTAAACATCATAATTTATTTAATAATGTCTATTTATGCATAATAATTAGTTTTAAATCTAGATATTTAGACCTAAGGGTGCATGTAGGACACACCGTCATACACCAGTATCACTTCCGAATGTGCGTACCCCAACAGGGCAACACCGGATTTTGATAACAGAATTAAGTTTTGATACCATCATAATTCTCAAAAAAATATGCTGATTTGAAAAATATAAATATCCAGAATTAGTGGTACACAGATATCAAGATTAAGTCGACACATGATTTTCGGGGTAATTTTTGCTGGATGAAAAATAAATTCTAAAAATTAAACTAAAATCACCATAATTTGCAAAACTTTCAATTGGCTTATGTTGAAATTTCAACTCGATGGGCATTGTTTAAGTACATAAATAAAGGGCAAAGGATCTAGATGAATTAACTCCTATTTACGTAACTCATTTTATTTGAATATTGCTTACGTAGTCTTGGCTACTTAAGACCCACTTTGTTTGGTGTAAGTGGCTAACACATGTCATGGTACATGTGAGAAGGGTAAAAGGCCATGGTTAATGTGGCTGTTGTAAAAACATATGAGGTCTCACGGCGGCATGTGTATGGCTATGTGCCATGCATGCATAAGACTTGGGGTTTATATAAACTCTTCTTTGGCCATTCTGGGTGGGTTTTACTCACTTGTTTGTTCTTTCCCCATTGTTACTGTCGTTGTTGCTGTAGCTATTATCCCTGCCGTTGCTACTGCTTTTTGCTGTAGCTACTACTCTGTCGGTACTATTGTCTTCTTTGTTGAGCAGAAGATACTCTTACTGGGAGAAGAGGGGATCGTTATCTTGAAGTCAAGTAGGTTCCTTCCTATGGTTTCCTCTCCAGTCTCCTATTTTCGTGCTTGAAGTCTTTTCAATCGTAACAGCTCATGTTTCCTTGTTTGTTCCATGTTCTATAGAATTCTTCTTTCTTTTGTTCCACTTTTGATTAGAGTCTTTAAGGATAATATTTAATTTGGTATCATCTATAACTTGTGTTCACCAAGGCTATTGGAAGTATGAAATTATCCTTCTTCTTTCATGTTGTTCAAGTCTTTAGTTATAGTTCATATCACCAGTCAGTTTTGACCATTTTAGAAGGAATGTTCTACGGCTGTCGACAGACAAGATTCACCTATCTATAGACACTGTTGTTCTAGAACCCAGAAACCCAAAAAATATCAGTAGATGTTGACAGAAAAAACTATCTATCGACAGATGACAAACCATCTATCGAAAGACACCTATAGCCTATCGATAGCTAAGGGTCAGATTTCAGATTCGGTTTGGATGCACCAGTAGCTGTCGACAGCCACCTTATGGATGTCGACATCCACTAGTCTGTAATGTTAACATGAATCATCTTTCCCCCAGTCAGAGGTGGTACCACTCTTGTGATGTCCAAACCAATTGACTTCCTTATTTTCTTGGACTCTAAACAACTTTACCACCAATTTGACTTACTTGGTCATCAACCAAACCATCCTTGAATTTCCATTCCTAGTATACGCATGAGATGAAAATTATGATTGAAGACATTGCTCTCTTCAAAGAGGGAATTAGAATCACTTGTGGTAGCACCAGTCACTTGTGGTCAACTGTAGGCGACAGTTTGTAAGTAAATCCAAGTCAGTAGTCTGATGATGGTGGGTAAAAAACCCCGTTATTATGTAAGAACAAGATCCAAGGTGCTGGAATCGCCTAGGCACGGAGGATGTATTTACGTCATTATTAACTCTTGAGAGCGTGTGATGCCTGTCAAATTCATTTTCCAATCTAAGTTATGATCTGAACTTGAAAGACATATATGGCTTTTGTTCTGAAATTCGTTTGAGCCCGTTATGAAACCAAAATGCGGCTATATGTTATGCTAAGTATGAAGTTCATGAGCAAATATGTTTTTGATCCACATATGCATTTTTCGAATATTCATTTAGTTCTGCAATTGAAATTCCTATCTTTACATGCTCAAGTTTTATTAAATCAAATTATGGATTTAGATTGTGACTTCTGTTTTAACCCCAGACTTATTCTGTACCTAGCCAATTTCTGTACATTTAACTCTTGAAGTTTAGACATTCGAAGTTAAAGATATTGTCTTCTACAAAAGCCTTCGTTCAGGATTTGACTAAAAGAATTATGCTTACTCTCACCTATGAGTCCTCCGACTCATGCCTTTGTTTCCTCCAACCCTTTCAGATTGAAGGTGGATGCAATTTCAGCTACAGATTTACTTCCAGTTCTGCTGCTAATCAAGAGAAGAGCATAGTTTTTAAATTCCCTAACAATTTTATTGTGATATAAAAAGTCTAGAGAGATGATGCTTGGTCTTATGTAAATGATGAACGCTGATACTAGGTTACTTTGTTGATGTATAACACTGGTAAGGATGACTTTGTGAATGATTTTCTAGTCTTGTGCATTACACAAATTTGTCTGCCCATAATAAAGTTTGTCAACGTAACCCCTCTTCTGATCAAAAGTTATGTGTTATGTTTGTGTGTGTGGTTGGAAGAGGGTGTTACATAAAACATGTCTGTGATACTTTAATCATATTATCAATGATGTTTCAGAAAGTTCCTTGAACAGAAGATATGCAATATGATCAATTTGATTTCATCAAGGATAATAGCTTGATATAAAAGATATTGAAACAATGCTCATATCAATAAAGTTTATTCATAATCTTTCTTGATGAACAAAATAAAGATGATCGTTATGATAAAGATGATCAGGGTATTAATGATAATCTATGTAGAATATCATATGAAGGAAATAATCAATATGATGATTGCAGATGATAGCGATCGATGTTAAATGAAGGCAATCGATATTGTAGCGTATTGACCGTTCGGAGCGTGTCATTGTGTTTGTGGAGACCAGTGTGTGGCCAATGGTGTGCTTAGCAGGTGTTTACACAGGTTTCCGGGGGGTTGTTAGCCGGCAGGTTGGGCCCAAGGTGCCTACCTGTTCACTGTCTGTGAACACGACAGTGAGGGGCGTTGCGTTTTGAATGCGATGGCCCTGGGTGTCGTGTTCATGCAACCACTGTTTTGGGTCGATGTTTGCATGCGCGCCGCGTGTCGCACGCTGGGCAGCCATGCTGACATCGGCAGTAGGAAGGCGACGGGCTCCTACGTCACGTCCAGGCACGACGTAGTGCTACGTCGTGTTCCCAACCACTGTGTGTTTTTAAGAGCGTTTGGCCCAACAGAACTCTCACAAGCTCTGCTTGGCCAGGAGGGTTCGCTGTGGGATTCTCGGGTGATCGAGCTGTTAGTTGACGTGTGGGTGTTTCTCGCCGCGAGGATGCTACGTGGAGCGGGGGAAAACGGCGCGGGGGTCTCGTCTTCGCGGAGGTAGGAATATTCTGCCTGTTTGTCACATGGATCGTGTGTGTGTTGTGTTCAATGCGTTATCAGCTTTACAAAACCATAGATACCATACTAGGATGCACGTAAAGCATGAAAAATGGATGAAAACACTGGTTGTAGGGTTTAAAGGGGAGATCTATCGAGGATCCCCGGATTAAGGTTTTTGCCTGCGAAGGCGACAGACCCTCCCGTCGCGACCAGGTCGACCCTTTGCCTTCAGCTTATGAACGCGACATATCGGGGGTGTCGCGTTCTGAAGGCGACATGGGACCCTGCCGCGTTCACAGCCAAGAGTCTGTTTGTGTTTGTACATGTGAGCATGTTATTCGATTATCGTGTTTGGTGATGAATGGTAATAGTAAGCGGTGCATTGGCACCATAACGCACGGGGAGCGTGCGGTGTGCATGGTTTGCGTAGTGTTCACGTGGTTGTCGTGAGGTTTCACATGGCTTGTGAGGTGTGCACGTGGTTTGTGTGTGCGTGGTGAGTAGTTCGACGCCTACCATGGATACCTCTTCAGTTGGGAGCCCAGGTTTGTGGTGAGCCAGGCACGTGTGTGTGCTCGGGGCTTGTCCTAGTCTGGGGTGCCGATGAGTCTTGTCTTCCTCCTGAACACCCTCACCTCTGGGTTAGAGTTGTACGTCCGACTGAGGGAAAGACGGCAGTGGACAGTGACTTGTGATAGTTGTGTTTTGTCGTGTAGTGTGCTCATGGTTGGGGGTTACTGTGATGACCCAACCAACAAACTGACCCAACAATCATACTAGTTGGTAGACTTCCAAGAAGGTCACCTATCTTGGGACACTCCCCAACTGAGCACGCTTAACTTCGGAGTTCTTTTCCTGCTCGAGCTCTGAAAATGACTAATCCGAGTTGTTGGTAGTTTGTTGATTTAGTCCATTTAACATTCTTATATGAGGTGTTACAATCTACCCTCTTATATAAGAGACATCCTGTCGCTGCTCACATATACCACCAATCAAAACCCAGGCAGGCAGGATTCTAGAGGTGGCCCCCACAGGCTCAAGAGGTGGCTCCCACTATGTGCACTTTGCGCTACTATGGCCTCAAGATGTGGCTCCCATAGCGTAGCATTGCCCTGTGTGGGCACTTAGTTCCTGCACTTCGACTGGGCAAGGCTCTGATACCATTTGTGATGACCCAACCAACAAACTGACCCAACAACCATACTAGTGATAGACTTCGAGGAAGGTCACCCATCTGAGACTATTCCCAAACTGAGCACGCTTAACTTAGAGTTCTTTTCCTGCTCGAACTCTGAAAATGACTAGTCCGAGTTGTTGGTAGTTTGCTGATTTAGTCCATTTAACCTATTCTTATATGGGGTGTTACAATACTGTCATGTCCCGCCAATTTAGCAGTGGAATAAATCGGGAAGGCATGAACAAAGTGTATGGTAAGTAAATAGCACATACAGTCGCAAATATCAGAGCATCTAAATGAACAATAATTGCAATAAAACTCTTATTTATTGATAAATCACCTTAAACTATTAACAACCACTAATTCTGAGCCAAAATATAGGGCTCAAAACTTCATTACATTTAAAAAAGATATCTAAGCAAATATCTAACTATACTCTAACGTACTAAGGACACTCCATCGCTATGACTCCTGGTCGCTCATCACTCCAGTCTATTCCCATTAGTGAGTGTAGGGTCATCATTCGACTTACCTGAAACACATACAACAATAGCGCAGGGTGAGTGATAATGCTCAGTAGGACTTAATATCTCATGAAAACAAGCTTGCTTTAGATACTTAATGTCTTATAAGGCAGGATAACTAAAGAGAACGATCAAATATAGACAAGAGAGTAATAGAACATGATGGCAAGAGAACGGTAAAACTTCCAAACGAAATATTGCAAAACTAGTATGATGAAGGATTGGCCATGTAACGAAATAGTGTATATGGTTGCACAACAGTGCACTAGTAGAGATAGCACCTCTGGTTGAGCATCTTGTCAACCCAGAGAACGATAGCATAGTGATTGATATATTGGTTGTCATAGATTAAATTGTGATTGATTAAATAGCGCTAGATGCATGCCGTACACTCCTGATCATGTTACCCTCACGAGGAAATAGCACTCTTCGGGCACTCCCCCTAGAACCAGACTGGGCCTATTGCACTGGCATATAGTATTGTTTATTATCATAGACAATCAATTGTATGGCCAAATAGAGTACCAGAAGAGATGAGAGTAATTGACGAAATAGATGAGAGTATAGAGTGAAAGTGAACAGATGAGAGTAACAAGATAATAGATGAGATAGGGGTTAATCGTAAAAACAACATTAAACCACGATAGAACAGTTGCACAACACCAAGTCAGGTACCGGCAGTCTAGTAGAAGTCACATCCGCCCACTAGTGT
>JACBKR010004005.1:0-26409 GCA_014218235.1 Colocasia esculenta | reverse complement strand
CGGACTTGAGAAGAGGGGTGGTCAAATGCTATGACCACCCTTCTTCCCTCCATTTTTGGTTGGGAAACCCCTTTCTAGGTGTGTAGGAAGGTGACCTACGTGTCTAGGGTGAGTGGGAAGGTGTGTGCAACATGCAAACTAGCTAAAAAGTAAGTAAGAGAAGAGAGAGGGAAGGAGGTGTAGATCCTCGTGTTGATGTTGTAGCTCCTTGCAAGGACTCCTCCAGCTCCAAAGCAAGCCTCCTGGACGTCCCAAGTGTGGAGAGAGTGAAGAAGATGAGTGATGGAAGGTGGGTAAGCTTTTCTCTCTCCTCTCTCAAACCTCAACATATGGACGTCCAGTCTCCTCCCTGGCTCAGAGGGTTCAAAGGGAGGTTATATAGACAGTGGAGCTCGGGGTGAGAGCCTGGATGCTTAAGTGTGAAGAAACACACTTGCACACTTGGCAATCCATGCATTAAAGGTCTAACCAATGGGGAGAGGCCAAGTAGGATTTTTACTGGGTCAATGGGGTGCCTAGGTGGCCCATATACCCGTTGGGAACGGCTACATGCGTTGCATGGCCGAGAGAATGGTGCAAGTGGGCTGGAATCTCGGGGTAGTTGCGCAGACCAGGTAAACCCTGTTGACGTCCAGGGATCAGGCCGCCAACCGCATGCAGACGTCCATGGAGGTGGACGCCAACTTGGGTCAACGTCCAGGGGGCTTGCCGCCAACCAGTAGTCGGCGGCCATCGATGCTGTCGTCTACATGGGATCCGAGGCTGGTCAACAAATGGTCAAACGAGGCTTAATGGGCCAAAGAGCCTTGCAGGAGATGGGCCAAATCTCGCGTCTACACCTGTGACACAAGAGGATCTGTCCACGTAGAGCTCCCATGGGGGCTCGTCAGCCAACGGAGGGTCCTGCTCGGCTGGAAGGGTGCATTCCGCGACGAAATCTGTCAATGCTTGCACCTTGATGGCCGTCCTCGGATGGTAGCTGATGTCAAACTCGCCTATCTCAATAGCCCATTTGATGAGTCTGCCAGAAGCCTCTGGCCGCTGAAGGATGAGCTTTAACAGCTGATCAGTAAGGACCATAATGAAGTGGGCTTGAAAGTAAGGTCTAAGCTTCCGCGCGGCTGTGACCAGAGCCAAGACAAGTTTTTCTGCTCGGGAGTACCTCCTTTCAGCTTTTTGAAGGACCCTACTGATATAGTAGACGGGACGCTAGGCCGATGCCTCTTCTCTGATCAACACTGCGCTAATGGAGTGTTCGGTGACCGAAAGGTATATGAATAAGGGTTCCCCGAGCACAGGTTTTGAGAGAACAAGTGGGGCTGCCAGATATGCCTTCAACTCGGCGAAGGCAACTTCGCAGTCCTCGGACCACCGTACATGCCCCCTTGCTGTGAGGAGCCTCTGGGTCCTCGCAGCAATTTGAAGAAGTTGAAGCTCCTCTCCGCTGCTCGGAACATGAACAAGTTGAGTGCGGCTAGACGTCCAGTCAGACGTTGGACGTCACGCACCATCTTGGGACTGCTCATTTCAAGTATTGCTTGGATTTTCTCAGGGTTGGCCTCTATTCCTCTGTTTGAGACGAGGAAGCCGAGAAACTTACCTGAGCATACTCCAAACGCACACTTGGCTGGGTTGAGCTTCATGTTGTACCTTCGTAAAGTTGTGAAGGTCTCTTCGAGGTCGGAAATGTGGTCGGCGCTTGGGAGCGTTTTGACCAGCATGTCGTCGACGTAGACCTCCATGTTTCGCCAATCTACGGCTCGAACATCTTGTTGACCAGCCGCTGGTATGTCGCACCAGCGTTCTTCAGACCAAAGGGCATCCTGGTAAAACAGTACAAGCCCAGGTCGGTGAACGTGGTGGCATCCTGGTCTGGAGGATGCATGCTGATCTGGTGATAACCAGAGTACGCGTCCAAAAAGCTGAGAAGCTCGTGTCCGGACATTACGTCCACCAGCTGGTCGATGCGCGGCAGAGGAAAGTTGTCCTTGGGCGTAGCTTGTTAAGATCTTTGTAGTCCACACATACGCGTCATTTACCATTAGCTTTGCGTACAATGACTATATTGGAGATCCATCTTAGATAGTGGGCTTCCCGAAGGAGCCCAACTGTTTGGCTTTTGGCCACGTGATCATGGATCACGGTCTGTCGTTCTCGATTGACGGGTCGCCGCCGCTGCTAGACCGGTGGAACTTTTGGATCCAGACGAAGGCGATGCACCATCACGTCCGGAGGGATGCCTGGTAGCTCGTCATCTGACCACACAAACACATCTAAATTGGCTAAGAGGAATGCCTTGTAGCGCTGCTGTTTGGCTTCCGGCAATAGTGTGCCAATATAGAGAACGTGTTCGGGGTCGTTGTCCACCCAAACAGGAAGCAGGTCTTCGGCGGGTGTGCCTCTGCTGGTGGAGGGCTGATCGGTGGGTGGGGGAGTTGTCGTCGCTGGTGCCGCGAGGGGCTGTTTGTCCCTCAAGGAGAGGACATAGCACCTTCGAGACTCGGGCTGACTGCCTAACACCTCGCCAATCCCACACGGAGTGGGAAACTTCATCCTCTGATGGAGGGATGAAGAAACAACCTTAATTCTATCGATCAGGTCCCTGCCGAGGATGACGTTGTAGCCTGGCATGCTTTGAACAACCAAGAAATCCGCCATCTTGGTTACGCCTTTCGGAGCCGTCCCAAGGGTAATTGGGAGGCGCACTCGCCCCATGGGTTGAACCGAGACCCCCGAGAAGTCGAAAAGAGGCGATTCTACCAGGGTGAGCTAGTCGGTTTTTAAACCCATAAGCAGGAAACAATCGTAAGCCAATACGTCTGGGGCACTTCCATTATCCACCAGAATCCGACGCACGGTACAGTTGCTGATGGTGGCCGAAACGACCAGCGCATCAGAGTGTGGAGTGGAGACTCCTACAAGATTTCATCCGAGAAGGTTATAGCCTCCTCGGATAGTGCACGTGTGAGGGGAGGGGGTAAGGGCTTGGACGAGGCGCTGGAGCCCTGTCCACTGCATGCACCCGCCGAGCATTGTGGCGCCGACTTTGATTACTTTCTCCGCTGCACCAAAGCCTCCACGACCACATTGATCTCTTGCCCATTGGGCTCGTTGTTGATGGGCTGCTCGTGTCACGCCCCGATATTTAGCAGCGAATAAATACCCGGAGGCGTGAACGTACAAATAGACGTATCACAGTTGAGTAATGTAGAGTAACAATTACATATAACCACACATTTCATATCATAATAACGTCATCAAAGGTACTCTTATTCCATTTCAATCCACTAGTTAAAACCTTACATAGAAAGAACTCTCTAAAAAGGGTTCATTATTCAAATAACAATGTTCTCTAATACATCGACTACTCAAATGTCTATTTCTAAACTGTCAACTCCTCATATAGCGGGTGCTCATCACTCTTACCCGGCCCCATCGGACTCCACTGGTTCCTCATCACTACCTGAAAAGGACAGGATGATAGGGTGAGCGAACTAGCTCAGTAGGATTTACATCTCAATATTGTGCGGGTACTAATATACGTGATTAACATTTTAATTAGGCAAGATATGAGCGTGTATATGATGACAATGCATGCAATACTAACAGATTGAATAGCAGAGTAGAACGGGTATCATTTCAGATCACACGTCGAGTTGCATATACAATGGACAGATATTTCAAGAGTAGAATCGTATCAAAAGAGATTGGCCATATTAAAAAGATATCATGCGTTCACATGATCAGACGTATCATATCAAATCTTATCATATCATATCAGATCAAACTTATCATATCAAACAAAGGCACATTTTCACAATCTTGCGTGTTCGTTGTGCTATGCCAAGCACCAAGAGTCCATACTCCCGCGGTTAATAAGTACATTGGGGCGCTCCTCCTAGGACCAGACAGGGCCCCTATTGCACAGGCATTGGTCAAATGGACCGAAGTCCCACGTTGTGCCAAACAAACATATTCATATTATGGCCACAGAGTTTCAATGACAAGCTCATAGTAAAAGGAACATGATCATTCATAGAGTCAAGGTATGACAAATAGCTCAAGAGAACAAAAGGCAGTATAACGACGTATCATGTTTCATAATCCATTAATGTCTTGACATGAGGATGTTTCTAAAGATATATCGTATGCAGGACATGTGCTTTCTATATCCAGGGTACTTCATGGTACAGCCAGCTCGGCATCTATGTGGAAATCCATAGAGAACGGAGACTTACGAGGTCTTAAGGAAAATGTCGCTAGTCTACCAATTCAGAATAACCGGCAGAGAGCTCCCAATCCCCAAGAAGGGTGTGCCTACTCGTGCAAATGTGTAAGTGACGAGTCACGGATCTTTCCTAGCATGTATGCATATGGACAAATAATTAATGGAACACCGGAAAGCATGTAACTATTGAAACTCATATGCAAATCATGATATTAACTTCACTAACAAGTCCATACTAACATGTATTCATCCCCATATTCACAACAAATTCTTATCATTTCAATTGACAATAGGCAAGATCACAAGATAATCCAATGAACATAAGGACAATCACAATTACACATTAGAATCATATTCATCATTACCATTTTTCAATGGGTTGATTTCTTTTAGGTCCATGCATACTATATAACATCATGCACATGCTAGTAGACATCATGTAATGATCAGACCAAGATATACAATTTTTTTGCAAGGGTAGTGTCGACACACCCCTTACTGGTGTCGACACAATGCTTCAAACACAAGGCAAAATAATGCAGAACTGGTCAAGTAGTGTCGACACTAGATCAAGTAGTGTCGACACTAGAGACAGCTCCCAGAAAACCTGTTGTGCCAGTATGGGACAGTGTGTCGACACTAGATCAAGTAGTGTCGACACTAGAGGCCTTCCCAGAACACTTTTGGGTAATTTGGGACAGTGTGTCGACACTAGATCAGGTAGTGTCGACACTAGAGGCCTTCCCAGAAAACATATAGGTCAAGGTAACCCGAAAACACATCTCATGCAGCGATTTACATACCCCTCTTATAACTCTATAACGAATGACATTTAGACAAAATGTTCAACACGAAATATGACGAGGACAACTAGTAGAAGAACTTGATGTTGGGAGTTTGATCTAATTCGGTCTCAAATCCCGAGAATATATGAAGAACATAAAGCTAAGTGCAGCCGAAATCGTAGTATCATGCAGCGACTCTCTTACCATGCCTATAACTCTCTAACGAAAGACTTTTGGATAAAACGTCCAACAAAGATGATCATGACTACAAGTAGAAGAATTTATGAAGGAAGTTAGTCTAATTCGACATCAATCACGTGCATAATAAGAAGAAGAAGGGGAAAAGCCCTAACTATGCGAGACTTAGGGACAACTACGAATACACAATGTATACTCCATGAAAATTAGTCAAACCAAGTGAAAATGAACTAGACTCGAAGAACTACATGATGGTGTTGGTTTTTTTTAATCTTGGCCCAAGAACACCTACCTTTGAATGCAATAAAACTCTTTGCAGATTTCTGGGTGATGCAGAGCGAGGTTGAGGAAGACCACGTTTTCCCCACCGTTCTCCACACCTCCAGCGCTCCAACCTTGCTGCTCACGACCCCAACTTGTTGCTAACCCTCCCTAAACATTTTGTGAGGAGTCCTTATAGTTTTAGAGTTCTAATTCATGTCCCAATGGGACTAAGAAAGGGGCTGCGAATTCTGCTTTCTACTTTCCAAAATCTGGGATTCTCTCACCCAAAGGAGGTAGCAAAGGTTAGGAAACCTTCTCTTAGGGTTGGGTCCGGTTTTGGCTTACCTTACATGACTAATCACCCTAATCTTAACCCTAAATTGCCCTCCCTAATTATTGCATAATTACATACACGAATTTTTGGTTATTTTCTTGTCCCAATTTCTATCCTTGGGCCAAGTGTGCTCCATTGGCCCAATCTTGTTAATGGGTCATTAATACATGATGTTGAAAGTCTCTCCAATATGTTATTTAATTTATGGTTGGGTTATTTTTCCGTGTTAACAATTTTCCGACTTAGTTTCCTAATTCGGTTAACTTGGTCACATGTGACACATACTCGGCCAATCAGATTTTTCGTTGCACGAATTCCTTCGTGGAACGCTTAGGGATAATATTTAGGGTTGGTTTATAATTTTTACGAAATTTTTCGATGTGTTTTCTCACGTACGATAGTGGTACGTAAGTTCTATTATTCCGATAATACGGAAGTTATTTATTTACTAATTTCATACTTGAATTTGTTCATGGGTCTTACGTTGTCCATTGATCCGATTTCTTTTATGGACTATCCCCACATATTGTTGGAGTCCACCATAAATTTCTCATTTAGTTTATGATCTCATTTTATACACTGATAATGGGTTGTCCAACTTATTCCTAATTACGACAATAAGTACTCACAATAACTCTTAAACATATCCCAAATGAATTTTATTGACCCAAATTTCTAGATGGTCATTAGAGGATATTATTTGAAGTCCATCTATGATTTTTATTTAAATTTTCTGATCATCTAAGTATGTGTGATAATGATTTCCTTACATTCCCTGATTACGACACTCAGTCATAAAACGCCTTAAACTTGGACCATCTGATTTTCTTTGCACGAATTTCTCTGTGGGTCATTAGGGAGTATTATTTAGAGTTGAACTATGATTTTTATGAAATTTTTCTAATGGGTTTTTGTATGTATGATAATGACACGTGCATTTTTGCTATTTCACAAATATTGATTTTTATCGTTTTCGATTATTTCTAATTTTCCAATTACCGAATTTTCGGGGTGTTACATCCTCCCACTTAAAAGAATTTGGTCCCCAAATTCACATGTGTTTACGGGCTGGAATTACGGGAATCAAATTGTGAATTACTCATGACATAATGATTGATTGATGATGTCACTCAGGGTCAAATAAAAACGAGTTAGAAATGATACCTCTCCTTTACCTCCTATTTTGGGTTGTGCTGCCATTTTTCCCGAGCTCAATTCTCCATTGGGCAATCCTTAACTTGTGGTCTGGCTACCACAACGGAAACATTTGTTCTGAAATTTCCAGCACTCCTCGAACCGATGATTATTCTGTTGCAATGCTGGCATCTTTCTGCAGGAGCGTAGATAGTTTCTTTTGCACTTCTTTCTCTTGTGCGATCTATTACTGTGGTGGGCCGTTTCTCTCTAGCTATGGGTTTGGAGCTTCCTGTGGTGTAATTTGTTCTTTCTTATTAGTTTCGCCAACTCCTTTGTCATCCATAGACCTTTCCTTTCCATTTGTATCTCCCTTAGCCATTATTAGGGCATCCCTAACAGTTGAGCAGCTTGTCGTAGTGCTTGGTTAATCTTTGGACCGATCTTTGTCCGTCCATAGATGGTGTAGGTATATCCTCCATTGCTGTTTATTTAAGTTCCTTCAAAACAACTATCACACGGTCAGTCTTTACTCCGTTGATGCCTTGTAACTTACAATATTTAGTTATTAATAAAATTTGGACTAAGCCCAAGTTTCTACCCAATCTCACCAGGTAGGTACAAAGTTCTTGACACAAGCTGAGGGTTATAATGACACTTATCCTATCATTCCTAATTGCCTAGGACTTAGGGGAAGCCCGGCTCGTTCGGCAGCCGTTAAGGTATTAAGTACCTTCAAGATATTAATATAAGTCAGTCATCTAAATATATCACATGTGACTTCTATTCCCATAGTTCTACCCAAGCTCACAGGTACGATAGATTTTGACTCGTGTGATCTAGTTTCATACTATTTCCTATTCCCTTGGACCCTAAAGTTTAGGGCTCTGATACCAACTGTCACGCCTCGATATTTAGCAGCGGAATAATAACGGGAGGCGTGAACGATACAAATAGACGTATCACAGTTGAGTAATGCAAAGTAACAATTACATAACCACACATTTCAGATCATAATAACGTCATCAAAGGTACTCTTTATTCCATTTCAATCCACTAGTTAAAACCTTACATAGAAAGAACTCACTGAAAAGGGTTCATTATTCAAATAACAATATTTCTCTAATACATCGACTACTCAAATGTCTATTTCTAAACTGTCAACTCTCATATAGGGGTGCTCATCACACTCTTGCCGGCCCCATCGGACTCCACTGGTTCCTCATCAATACCTGAAAAGGGCAGGATGATAGGGTGAGCGAACTAGCTCAGTAAGATTTACATCTCAACATTGTGCGGGCACTAATATACGTGATTAACATTTTAATTAAGCAAGATATGACATGTATATGATGACAATGCATGCAATACTAACAGATGAATAGCAGAGTAGAACGGTATCATTTCAGATCACATGTCGAGTTGCATATACAATGGACAAATATTTCAAGAGTAGAATCGTATCAAAAGAGATTGGCCATATTCAAAAGATATCATGCGTTCACATGATCAGACGTATCATATCAAATCTTATCATATCATATCAGATCAAACTTATCATATCAAACAAAGACACATTTTCACAATCTTGCGTGTTCGTTGTGCTATGCCAAGCCAAGAGTCCATACTCCCGCGTTAATAAGTACGTTGGGGCGCTCCTCCTGGGACTAGACAGGGCCCCTATTGCACAGGCATTGGTCAAATGGACCGAAGTCCCACGTTGTGCCAAACAACATATTCATATTATGGCCACAGAGTTTCAATGACAAGCTCATAGTAAAAGGAACATGATCATTCATAGAGTCAAGATATGACAAATAGCTCAAGAGAACAAAAGGCAGTATAACGACGTATCATGTTTCATAATCCATTAATGTCTTGACATGAGGATGTTTCTAAAGACAGATCGTATGCAGGACATGTGCTTTCTATCTCCAGGGTACCTCATGGTATAGCCAGCTCGGCATCTATGTGAAAATCTATAGAGAACGGAGACTTACGAAGGTCTTAAGGAAAAGGTCTCTAGTCTACCAATTCAAAATAACCGACAGAGAGCTCCCAATTCCCCAAGAAGGGTGTGCCTACTCGTGCAAATGTGTAAGTGACGAGTCACGGATCTTTCCTAGCATGTATGCATATGGACAAATAATTAATGGAACACCGGAAAGCATGTAACTATTGAAACTTATATGCAAATCATGATATTAACTTCACTAAAAGTCCATACTAACATGTATTCATCCCCATATTCACAACAAATTCTTATCATTTCAATTGACAATAGGCAAGATCACAAGATATCCAATGAACATAAGGACAATCACAATTACACACTAGAATCATATTCATATCATTACCATTTTTCAATGGGTTGATTTCTTTTAAGTCTATGCATACTATATAACATCATGCACATGCTAGTAGACATCATGTAATGATCAGACCCAAGATATGCAAATTTTTTGCAAGGGTAGTGTCGACACACCCTTATTGGTGTCGACACAATGCTTCAAACACAAGGCAAAATAATGCAGAACTAGTCAAGTAGTGTCGACACTAAATCAAGTAGTGTCGACACTAGAGACAACTCCCAGAAAACCTGTTGTGCCATATGGACAGTGTGTCGACACTAGATCAAGTAGTGTCGACACTAGAGGCCTTCTCAGAACACCTTGGGCTAATTTGGGACAGTGTGTCGACACTTATCAGGTAATGTCGACACTAGAGGCCTTCCCAGAAAACATATAGGTCAAGGGTAACCCGAAAACACATCTCATATAGCGATTTACTTACCCCTCTTATAACTCTCTAACGAATGACATTTAGATAAAATGTTCAACACGAAATATGACGAGGACAAATAGTAGAAGAATTTTGATGTTGGGGGTTTGATCTAATTCGGTCTCAAATCTCGAAATATATGAAGAACATAAAGCTAAGTATAGCCCGAAATCACAGTATCATGCAACGACTCTCTTACCACACCTATAACTCTCTAACGAAAGACTTTTGGACAAAATGTCCAACATAAAAGATGATCGTGACTACAAGTAGAAGAACTTCAGAAGGAAGTTTACTCTAATTCAGTATCAATCACGTGCATATAAGAAAACGGGAAAAGCCCTAACTGTGCCAGACTTAGGGACAACTACGAATACACAATGTATACTCTGAAAAATTAGTCAAATCAAGTGCAAATGAACCTAGACTCAAGAACTACATGATGGTGTTTGTTTTTGTTTAATCTTGGTCTGAAACACCTACCTTTGAATGGTAATAACTCTCTGCAGATTTCTGCGTTGATGCAGAGCGAGGTTGAGGAAGACCACGTTTTCCCAACCGTTCTCCACACTCCAGCGCTCCAACCTTGCTGCTTCACGACCCCAACTTGTTGCTAACCCTTCCCTAAACGTTTTGTGAGGAGTCCTTATAGTTTTAGAGTTCTAATTCATGTCCCAATAGGATTAGGAAAGGGGCTGCGAATTCTACTTTCTACTTTCCAAAATCTAGGATTCTCTCACCCAAAGGAGGTAGCAAAGGTTTAGGAAATCTCCTCTTAGGATTGGGTCCGATTTTGGCTTATCTTACATGACTAATCACCCTAATTTTAACCCTAAATTGCCCTCCTTAATTATTGCATAATTACATACACAAATTTCTGGGTATTTTCTTGTCCCAATTTCTATCCTTGGGCCAAGTGTGCTCCATTGGCCCAAATCTTGTTAATGGGTTATTAATACATGATGTTAGAAGTCTCTCCAATATGTTTATTTAATTTATGGTTGGGTTATTTTTCCGTGTTAACAATTTTCCGATTTAGTTTCCTAATTCGGTTAACTTGGTCACATGTGACACATACTCGGCCAATCAGATTTTTCGTTGTACGAATTCCTTCGTGGAACACTTAGGGATATATTAGGGTTGGTTTATAATTTTTACGAAATTTTCCGATGTATTTTCTCACATACGATAGTGGTACGTAAGCTCTATTATTCCGATAATACAGAAGTTATTTATTTACTAATTTCATACTTGAATTTGTTCATGGTCTTACGTTGTCCATTGATCCAATTTCTTTTATAGACTATCCCCACATATTGTTTGGAGTCCACCATAAATTTCTCATTTAGTTTATGATCTCATTTTATACACCTGATAATGGTTGTCCACTTATTTCCTAATTACGATAATAAGTCACAATAACTCTTAAACATACCCCAATGAATTTTATTGACCCAATTTCTAGATTGGTCATTAGAGGATATATTTAAAGTCCATCTATGATTTTTATTTAAATTTTCTGACTCATCTAAGTATGTGTGATAATGATTTCCTGACTTATTCCCTGATTATGACACTCAGTCATAAAACGCCTTAAACTTGGACCATCTGATTTCCTTGCATGAATTTCTCTGTGGGTCATTAGGGAGTATTATTTAGAGTTGAACTATGATTTTATGAAATTTTTCTAATGGAATTTTGTATGTATGATATGACACGAGCATTTTTGCTATTTCACAAATATTTTTTTTATCGTTTTCGATTTATTTCTAATTTTCCAATTACCGAGGCGTCCGTTCTCGGCGCCTCTAGCGGTCTTCATTGCGACGCACATACTCCAAGATAGCCGTGCTTGATGAGGACTCATTTCGTCCTTAAGTTTGCGGCATTAGGAGGTGCCGTGGCCATGGTCACGGTGAAAGCGACAGTACTTTTCTTGGTTGCACCTTCGGGGTCGGAGCGCATCCTTGGTGGCCACCAAACATATGGCTCGTCCCGATTTTCCGCCAGGATCTGTTCGGGTGCCACCGTGAGTGGGATGTAGTCGGTGAAGGGGCGTGGTCGGCGCGGTGAGTCCCCATTGTGTCGCCCTTTCTTCCGATCACGATTGGACCGTTGTCGGAAGGCCTCTTCTTGTCCGATGACTCGCCCTGCTCTACTCGTCCGGCTGCTAAGCTCTCCTCGCACGCGGCATGGCGTTGTGCAGTAGAGATCAGCTTGGCAAGGTGGACGGCTGTTGTACCCCCAACGTCCTTTGCAGGAAGCCATCTCGCGTGCCCTGGATGAGGGCACTGGTGGCCAGAGGGACGTCCAGGCGGGATATGCGGAGCGCTTCGGTCCAGAACCGCTTGATGTAGTTCCAGAGCGCCTCGCCTTTCTTTTGCCGAACTGACAGAAGAGATGCCGCTGTGCGCGGCTAAGACCTCCACCTAGGAAGTTGTCTTGGAAGGACTTCTTCAATTGGTGGAAGGAAGAGATTGAACCCGCGAGGAGGGCTTCAAACCATGCCCGCGCGGTCTCCTACAGGGTGGTCGGAAAGGCCCAGCATTTGCCGCGTCTGATGCTCCATGGAACACATATGCGACTCAAAGCTATGAATATGATCCGCAGGGTCGGTGGTGCCATCGTAGGGTGCAATGGGGGAGAGGGAGCTTGGGGGAGACCCAAGCTTCCAGGATCTCCACCGTGAACGGGGAGCGGAAGTCCAGGTCTTCATCCCCCGGAGCCTTGCCTTCTGCCTGCTGGACCATTGCATCAACGCGGCGCTCGAGGTCGACGACGCGACGGAGGCGTCGCCAACTCCTGGTCGGAGTGGCGGACTCCTCCCGCCGGGACCTGTGGGAGTTAGCTCCGACGACGGAACACGGGGCAGGCGGACCACAGCAGAACGGCGGGGGAATTATCTTGCCGCTCCGGTGTCTGACGCGCCGAAGGTGTCCGGCATGACCGCCGGGGCGATTCTGCATGCTGCTCCTGCGACGCCGGAGGGGTGCGGGACCGTCGACGAGATGACTCCGCCTGCTGCTCCAGTGGCGGGGGAATCACCAGGGCCAGTTGCCTGGCTAATTGGCCTGGAGGCCTTGGCAGATTCCTGCTAGGTGCATCTGCCCTCGGAGTTCCACCATTTCCTGGGCGGTTGAGGGTACAGCAGCAGCGGGGATGTCGCCAGGCCCATCGGCGGGAGCGATGGCAACATTAACAGGGGGAATCCGATCGCACGAGTCTGCGTGCGACTGTCGCGACCTGGTCGCCCGGCTACCCATGTTCTGGTTCGAGGAACGTCCGCGAGCCATGGCTGAAGTCCTTCCCACAGACGGCGCCAGATGTGGGGTGTATTCCTTTTGGGCCTGAGCCAACGGGCCTCCACTGAGAAGATGGGAAGATGATCGCCGGTAGCGGATGGGAGCCTGCAAAATCAGAACGGAATCAGGGGGTCCGGTTGAAGAACCAGGGAGAACCCTCCGATGCCTAAGTCAGAATGAGACCGGAGAGGCTTGAAGGAGAGTGGGGCTTCTCGTGTGTGTTGCACAAGGGCAGTGTGAGCTAAATCATGTACCTTTACATGGAGATCACCTGGGCTTTTTATAGGCGAAGAAGTCGAAGGGGTGAGGGGAAACATCCCCCCAACGGTTACCGAAAAGGGCACGCCAGTTGGCGCCCTTGGAGGGGGGTCATGCGTTGAGGCGCCCTTTGGGGGACCCTGCAGTTAACGCTCCCCTTGATCGTGGGATGCGTGCCTTGTCGTGGGCATAACCGTCCCTGCTTGGTGACGCATCTTTGCTGCTCCTCATGCTTGGGAGGTACCGAGCAAGGGGACTGCTCGGTAACGGAACCACCTGCTCGATGCTTGGAGTTGATGAAGTTAAGGCATGCTTCTAGTCAGTGTTGTTCGGCAAGAGATGTCTGGGCCACATAGGCTACAGGATGTCCGGAGATCACCCCTGGGGCTTGAAGATGTTCTGTTCGAAGCCAGCAGGCCGCGCTCGGGGATGCGTGGCG
Source organism: Colocasia esculenta (assembly GCA_014218235.1). NCBI lineage: Eukaryota > Viridiplantae > Streptophyta > Magnoliopsida > Alismatales > Araceae > Colocasia > Colocasia esculenta. Next base: position 12,686 of record JACBKR010004005.1, on the reverse strand, counting down.
CTTGCGAGGAGTGCCTTGCTGGGCTGTACTGAGCCATAATGGGCCCTAGGGGTCTAAGTGGCTAGAAATAGCCACCACAAACACTAATCACGATAAAAAAAAATTACGTGTTCTTTTGCGTGCATGCTTTGTATTTATCCACTCATCTATCGAATTGTTTTTAAATATTTCTAAGTTTAATTCATCATGACTCATTCATCCCCCACCAGATCTTCATATAACTTGGACAACAATATCGACATTAGCTCTATGCATCGAATTTGAGCTATTTAAATTATCAATTATTATGGATTAATCATATATAAGAGTATATATACTATTGTAAGTGAATTCCGAACAACCCAACCCGTGTAACTAGCTAGATCGACTTGGTCGGACTCAAGTTTGGTCACTAACCTTGGAGCAAATGCAAGGAGGAGTCAGACTTTAAAAGATTATTATAACGAGAAATAATATATATTGCAATGAGATTTAATTTATATTTAAAAAATTTATTATTTATCGTAAAAATTTGGTGTAGTAAAAAATATTATTTATTGTAACAGAATGTGATGTTTACAGTAACAGACAATAACATTTTCTGTAAAAAGACTTAATATTTGCTGTAAGTCTGAGTGATATAAAATGTATTGTAATATAAAAAAATGTTAAAGTAGGATTTCAAAAACCGGCGCCAAAAGACAAAAAAAATGTCTCTCGAGGGTCATGAATAGTGAAAAAATTAAGAATAGACACTAAATAAACCACACAAAAAACTAAAATTTTGTGATTTTTTTATATTCTGACAGAGATTAAGAAACAATCACTTTTTTTTCTGAAAATGACTCTTTATTAATTTTCTCTAATTAGTTTGCATAAAATGATAAGATTAAAATAAGAGAGAAGAAAATATTACAAGATTCTTATGTCTCGTTTTTTTATCACCCCCATATGATTTGTCGTATAGGATTGTGCATGTCATGTGAGTGACTACACATTTAAGTATTTCTCACAATTGAATTACTATGTAGGTTCTCGGAGATGGAGATTTGAAGCTGATGGTGCTGAGATTACGGAGGTCCCCATTTCGGACGAAAGAGTTTTTTAGGCCCGACTGCTGGGGTAGTAAAGACTAGAGAGCGAGGAGGAGGAGGAGCCCAACTATTTAATTTCATGCTGGCCTGCCTCGTTTCGGGATCAGAGTTGATCAATCAAGATCCATCTGCCATCCCAGTTCCCGAGGAGTGGAGTTGGAGTTGCTTTTTTCCTCTTTTTTCTGATTTTTTTTTTTGTTGACAATGAAAAGAGAGTGTTCCATTACTTAATGAAGTCTGTTACAAAAGATACGTCAACATGAGCGTTACATCACCGAGGGAGCTCTAGTGTAACTTAAGATCCCTGAACACAATAAGATTTAGCCAAATGAGCTAGATCATATGCTAAGTTGGTGACCCTTTCTAAGTTCTAAAGACCGAGTCAATAGATATATTCTTATTAAGGTCGAGAAGGAAAATATAGTCTTGAACAGTTGCTCTACATTTCCAGTTTGAAGAGGAAACTTCCTTAATTGCATTGACTGCTTTGGGTGAGTCATTCAAAATGATAGTAGATGAATTCCTTTCAGATGTCCAAATGATCTCATGGAGGATGGCTATCGCTTTAACTTCTTCAACATTACTGGCCAAAAATAAGAAAGATTTACAAGACAACATACCACCATTTTTATCAATAAGTGCTAATCCCACACTAATCTCAGAGTTTGTGAAAGTAGCATCCACCAGCATCACCTCATGAAAAACTTGAACCTATTTTGATGTGTCACCAAAATTTGAATTTGCAAGATTGGGAGCTTCCTTGACATTATTCCACATAGTGATGTCTGTTTGATGCGATTAAGGATAATGAAAGGATCTCACTTCTTCTAACCCATTACCTTATCACATCTAGCTTTCCAGAAGTTTCAAATGATTGCATATGCCTTGATGATAAAATTGTAGTCTTTGGAGGAATCACTTAAAGGAGGTTGACTACAACTAAATAACCTATCTTCCAATGGCATATAAGGAACATCAATTCTGTATCCTGATCAGATGCAAATCAAATACATCGAGCACTATTGCAATGAAACAGAAAGTGATTAATTGTTTCGTCCTCAGAAAAATATGGCTAAACACCTTCTATCAACCTTCTATCTTTCTTTCTGATCATTAGATATATAACTTACAGATGTTATGATCCATGCAAAAATGGGAGAACTTTCAAGTCCGAATCCAGCAACTACAGTTGGATTGGATTGTTTAAGCATTCAACTCGATCCAACCGGTCAGTTTGCGCCACTCTTCAACCGTACGACTTAACCAGTCCATGTGATGCCGGTTTCTACCCAAACTCCAGCATCAGGCAGGTTAACTCACGTACAAACGTAGCGTCTCCTGACCTAATTGCTAGGTTGACTGTAGTGTCTAGCGTCTCTACTATATGTTGCACATCTTCATTGGAGGCATAAGCGGATACGAGGTGGTTGTAAGGCTTCTAGTGACGAGAGATGTGGATAGCTCAGGATGAGAAGCCAGAGTGCAACTCAAACAGGATTAGCTAAACCCCCAAACATGTCTGAGGACTCAGTTTCCTGGAACATTAACCTTTTTTTCTGAACAGAAACAATTCCGATAGGAATTCTTTTTGCACCCTTGATGTTCCCTTCTGCAAATGTCATTGCCGCTAAGCACAGAGAGAAAGCTTGAGGAGGAAAAATAAAAGAGTCAGTTAAAGTATGTCATGGTAAAGGTTCACAACGAGACCACGAGAGCTTATAACTTCTAGGATCAATAAATTTAGAACAGAGAGTTGATGGAAACATGAACTAAAGATCTCAGTAGTTACGGACACAAACTAGCTTTAGCTGCTCTTGGGACCATGCTAAAAATCTCAAAATATCCCGCTCAAATAAATCAAGCTCGTTCAGGAGATCACTAGAGATGGGGACATTAGGATCTTGATGTCACGATGAGAACCCATAAGAGATGAAGCCAAAGGGGATGCATTGCTCCAGGTATGGATCCTTTCACATCAGAGAGATGAACCCATAAGAAAGGATGAACACCTGGGGCTGCATTGCAACATGCGATTGATCTTTCAGGAATACTCAAGAAAGCAATCAACTGGGTAAGTTTCACCGGATGCAGTAGATGAAGCAGAAAACAATCAACCTACTTCAATGTAGAACATTGTCCGGATCTAGCTTTCACATCAGAGAGATGAACCCATAAGAAAGGATGAGCACCTGGGGAGCTACATTGAAACATGTGATTGATCTTTCAGGAATACTCAAGAAAGCAATCAACTGGGATCACCGGGTGCAGTAGATGAAGCAGAAAACAATCAACCTATTTCAGCGTAGAACACTTGTCCAGATCTAGCTTTCACACATCAGAGATGAACCCATAAGAAAGGATGAACACCTAGGGAGCTGCATTGCAACATGCGATTGATCTTTCAGGAATACTCAAGAAAGCAATCAACTGGGTAAAGTTTCACCAGGTGCAGTAGATGAAGCAGAAAACAATCAACCTACTTCAACGTAGAACACTTGTCCGGATCTACCTTTCACCATTCATCCTGGCGATAAGGCAAAGCAAGGAGTACATAAGAAACAGAGTCATAAGAAACAGCTCATTCAAAGAATGAGAAAGATTATGGCGTGAACAATAAAACCAGCCATTTAGAGATGAAGTTGCAAGTTGGAGCAAGTGGGGTACCATGAAGAAAGGAATACCTTACTGGTATTCTTCATCAGTAAACTATGTTAATTATCTTCTCTTTCTGGACACAGGTATGTGCAATTGCAAGATCGTTCTTGTTCTCAAAAAGCATTGGTTGATAAATTTTCATAACTTTGCTAATGCTGCTATGCCTCTTTTAAAGGAATCATTGCTTTCTAAAAGTCTTCAGTTAGACAAGATCACATACATTTATATTTTTAACAAGCTATCCGTGAAGTTGGCAATTCCAGGCCAGAGATATCTGTGAGACTTTCGTAGACAAATTATGTAACGCTGTCTTGCTATGTGATGAGGTTCATATTTTCACCATTATTTTCACTATGGATAAGCATGAAGACAGGGTTGCTTTAGTACAAATATATTGATCAATTGAGACATACTATTTTCTTTTTGAAAAAGTATACGAACTGTACTGTCAACTTTTTAAGAAATAGAGGTAGTATAACAACAGAGGGGAGGAGAGAAGAGATTCTCATCTCCTAACAGCATAAAGACCAACAGATGGACAATACAGAACCCCGCCTAAATCAGATAAGTCATAGTTATAGTTCTTGTAATGTGCTTGCACTATTGCATTTGGACAGTAAATTCTGACTACTAAGGATCACTTTATTTCCTTATACTTGAAGTCTTGAACCCATACATGTGTAAAGCAAAAGGATACATTCTTCATTGTAAACATATAGCTGGTTACATAATGGATGAGCTGAGATGTATAACTCAAACGAACTTTGAGTGCTAATTAAAGAACACTAAACAGATCAATTGGTTTTATATGCAGAACCCCTTAAAGAATTTACTTATTAAAACTGAGAAGAGATAAATAATTTGCTTATTAAAACTGGAAAGAGACTTAGCATAGAGAAAAAGAAGGTAGTACCATGAGAAATGACTGGAAGATATTGCAGGAATTACATACACTCAGAAGTCTCTTGAGACAAGGAAAGCACTTTGAACGACCAGATTGATCATTTTTGACAGTTGAGTCAATATTCATGCTTTAGAGATAGACAAAGAAGCAAGATAAATGAACAAGAAATATTTGGCAAGAATTCGCAACTCTATTAATAGTTAAATCATAAGTGGAAGGTATATAAGATAAAAGAATTACGGATTACTAGATAACTATAGCACTTTGTAGATGGCATACAACAATGTTTTGAAGAACTCTGATCTACGGAAGTGAATGAAGCACTTCTATGATCAATATTTCCCCACTATAGAAATTCCAGAGGGAAAATCAGATATATTTCACACATATTCAATCAATATATTGTGCATTCTTTGGTAACCCTATTGAGGAACTTCTCAATATTATGAAAGTCAGTAACAGCAGAGGTCATGATAGAACCTAATGTGAGTATATGAAAGGGCCATTTGAAGGCTAAGGTTATGTAATTTTCCTCGGGAAATTGATTACTAATAGTAGATAAGGCGCAAAAGCCTTATCCCGTTATTTGAGGTCGGCTACACGAATGCTATTCCGCCAAAGATTTCTATCAAATACTATATTTGTGTTTAAACTCAAGAAGCCAATATCCTTCTTAATAACATTACATCATCTCATTTTAGGTCATCCGCTAAGATTTGGTCACATCTTTTAATCGACGCCAAATTAGAGCGACGATGCACGTGTCCAAACCAAGGTATCAATAATCGTTTGGATCGGGATCGGATCGGCCGATTCGGGTGGTTTTGGGCCCACCGATCCGATCCGGGTAACCCTGCCAGGGGCTGAGTTCAGACCAATTCTAGACTGAGTCCAACCCGATTTCAAGCCTTATTTACCTAAACATCATTTAAGTAAATATTAGTATTTGTAATTTTATTTACTTAAGATATTATATGTAAATAAGAAAGTACCCCTCATTTGAATCTAATAAAAATATTAAAAAACTAATATATCTTATCAATAAAAAGTCAACTCTCTCATTCAAAAAGAAAACCTAATTTTGGTGATTCTATCAAAATAACAACTTTCTAATTCCTCATAATTTGGTCTATCTAAAATTTCATAATTCAAATAAACCCAATAGAATTTTAAAAATTCAAAGTCCAAGAAAAAAGTCAAACGTGTATGTGACTTTTCCAAGGGAGTCACTCTCCTACTGACGAGGACTTAGTTGTTGTCAGTAGGAGAGTGACTTCCTTAGAGAAGTCACATGCACATTTGATTTTTTTTACCATACTTTTGATTTTTAGTGTTCTATTAGGTTTATTTGAATTATGAATTTTTAAAAAAAGTTAATTAAGAGAGATTAGAAAAACTCTATTTTGATGGAATCATCAAAATTGTAATTTTTTTCTTAGATTGAAGAGTTGACTTTTATTAGTAAGAGATGATTTTTTTATATATTTTATTGGATTCAAATGAGAGATACTTCTTTATTTACATATAATATCTTAAGTAAATGAAATTACAAATACTAACATTTACTTAAATGATGTTCAGATAAATAAGATATTGTACGCGAATATATGATTGTATGATTCATATACATATTAATTATGTTTATACTTTATACATTACTATCATTGTGTCATACACTTTATTTTCATATATTTTAGTTAATAAATGTAATCCTTATGTTTTCTATTTTTTTCATTTTTTATGTTTTTTACCAATTTTATAAGGGGTCGATCTGGCACCCGGATCGGCCGGTCTCCAATCGGGATCGGCCGATCTGATCGGTTTTCGCTAGCTAATCCAGCTCCAATCCCCTTGTTCTTGAACCTTGGTCCAAACCACCAGAGTTTATTTTCTGTCATTTTACAATCAATTGGAGCTATCCCCAAGTCCTCACCAAAGCGCTCATTCTTAATCTTATCTTTCTTAAACACAAGACACATTATTCTTATTAAAATTGTAATGGCACGAAAAATATATAAAAGTTCAGGAACATCAATGTTGACTGAGGATAGACTGTCGTGTAAAAGATGTGTCCTCAAAGAAATAGGACAACTTACGCTTGTTTGAGGTTACAATGCATATCCTTTTGAACATTAACTTCTCATTTCATTTGAGCGCAACAGATGCCCTATTATTGCATGGGAAAGGAAAATTTCCACACTTCTACCTCCAGAGTAATGCATTCTTAATATGCATGAATCTTTGCAATTCATTAACCACAAATGATGTATACCAGAATAATGGCTAAGCAAGTAGACTACAATCACTGTCATGTATCCATCACTCTACCCGCCCTCCTCTCCCTCTGCTACTCTGGTTCATTCAATGATACTATTGTATGAGAACCGCAGTACTAGACCTATTCCATAGACATCATTCTTCAGCAGCATCTGGAAACAAATGTATAACAGCACAGTGATAGAACACTATACCCATCAAGCTGTTGAAGGTGTTAGAATCTGCTTTGCCTCCAGAGATTTCTCGTACTCCTCGATTGACTTGAACAGCTCGGAGAAGTTGCCCTTCCCGAACCCCCCGCAGCCCCCTTTCTGGTACTCCCTCCTTCCTTCCTCCTTCACCATGCACCCTATCCTCTGTATAATCTCCAGGAATATCGTAGGCCTATGGAGAACAAAAGTGGTCAGTTCATCCATTTCTTTTACTCAATTAAAAGGCGATTATAACATTTTTTCAGAGATCCGCTAATCTTGGGTGAACTCACCTATCTCCGACGGGCTTGGTGAAGATCTGCAGCAGGACCCCCTGGTCGTCCCGGTCGACAAGCACGCCGAGCTTCTCGCACTCTTCCATCTGCGCCTCCGTGAGCACGTCGGCCGCCCGGCGTCGCAGGTTCCGGTAATAGGTGGGCGGCGGCGACGGCATGAACTCGAAACCTCCCCAAGGCCCGGCGGCCCGCATCCTACGCAACGTCGCGAGGACGTCGCCGCTGGCAAGCGCCAGGTGCTGCAAGCCGGGGCCCTCGTTATGGTCGAGGTAGGTCTGGATCTGGCTGCGCCGCTTGGTCCCATGGACGGGCTCGTTCAACGGGATTAGCACCCTCTCATCGTTGTTGGCGAGCACGACCGAGTTAAGCCCGCTCTCGGCGGTGCCCACGTCCTCCGCCGTGAACTCCGCGAACTCGTGGAACCCCGTGAACCTCCGGATGTACTCCAGCACGGGCGCCAGCTCCGGCACATTTCCCACCGCGTGGTCCAGCCGCCGGATCCCGTAGTCCAGCGGCGGCGATGGAGACTCCGCGTCCTCGAACCCCGGGAGGAACGACCACGGCCGCGGCGCCCCCTCCCCGCCCACGACGCTGACATAGCGGAGGACGACGTCACCGTAGAGCTCCACCTCGGAAAGGATGGCACCGCCGCTGAGAACGGCCGGGGGGAAGGCCGGACGCGCGCCGTTGGCGACGCTGATGTGGAAGGCGGATGCCGCGTCCTCGACGAGGAGGGCGACGGCGCGGACGCCGAGTCCGTGGACGTTGGAGAACCGGCGGCACACGGCGGCGTCGAACGATGGTATCGCAGGGGTGGCCACGAGGCCCTCTGGATCAGGGAGGACGGTCGCCAAGGCGGCGGGCGAGGAGGAGTACGGAGCAGTGAAGAGGAAACGGAGGTCCCCGGACTGAAGGAGGTAGGAAGCATGGACGGGGTTGCCGGTTGAGAGGTCAGAGCGGGAGGCGAGGGGCATGCCGAGGCCGAAGGAGAAGCGGCGGGAGGTGTTGGTGGCGTCGGCGCACCAGAACTCGACGTGGTGGAAGCCCTTCACCGGGAAGCGATCACCACGGGGGTTGGTACGGACGAACTTGGAGTAGCCCACCAGCCTGAACTCACTTTCCTTGCCGGTGTCGCCATTGGTGGAGCGAGACCGCGGCTGAGGGTGCGGCTTCGCCTGGTGGGGCTCTGCCTCCTCCGCGACGGCCATGGATACCGAGGGTTGCAAAGGTCGGGCGAGGCGGAGGCGGGCGAGGGGGAAGGCCGGGCGCCGCGGAGGGGGGTGGAAGGGAGCGAGGTGGGGAGCAGGAAGGGGGTGGAGCAGCATACCAGTTTGGAAGGGTTTGGGAGGCGGAGAAGAAGAGAGTTCACCGCACGGAGGTGAAAGGGGGCGGGTGAGGTCGCCACGTGGCGACGCGTGGATGGAGGTTCGATTTGGCGCGTTGCTGGGGCCGACCGTCCGGTTCAAGCATTTTTCTTCTCATGGTAGTAATCTACTACTATAGTACTATTAGGACTCACAGGAAGACGACTTGTCACGTGCGTTTTTGTCGTCAGTTGCAGAACTTGGTAATTGTACGCAAGTACACCTAAGCAAACACGTGGCCATGGACGTCGTCGCGGCGCAGTGAGATAGCTGTTTTGGACCTCACTGATCGTGCGGTCCTTGATGCGACTGATCTTATCATATTTTATCTATTTTACCTATCGACGTCGGATTCGATTAATTAGTATGACTGTAACTTGGACGATTTTTATTGGTGGTTGATCACTGGGAGGTTCTAAAACGGGGGGGTAAATTAGTCCGCTACCTATAGTTTCCAACTTCCGTGTGCACACATGTGACTGGTTCACAGTTGGGTAGAGCTGATGACACGGATACATGTCATCCGTAACGTAGATGATGTAGGATTTGATAGAAGTGGCTTTCATTATCGAGAGAAAAAAAGAAGAAAAAAAAAATTTAATATATTTTTTATTGTACTTAAATATAATATGATTAGGTATTAAATTTATACGATATTTTTTATATAAAAAATGATAAAATGACAACTCAATTATTAGATGTCACATAAATTTAATATCTAATCATATTACATTTAAATATAATATAAAAATATATTAAACCTTTGTTGGAGAAGAAAGGAGGGAGCTATCCATCCAACGATTTGGGTTATTTGAAGAAGAAGAAGAAGTAGAAAAAGAGTGGAGCAGAAGGAGAAGAGAGAAATGATCCAAAGATTTGTACACAGTTCCGATGTTTCGGGATAACTTCGTAGGGACGTTGGAGTGGATAAGCTCCGTGAAGATGTACTCCTCTTGGGGATATATCCTGAGAAATTAATGAGTATTCTATGATCAATCTTGTGACATATGTTTATTCCAAGATTAATTTTACATGAATTGTAAGAAAGTAATCTTATTAATTAGTTAAAGTAGATTAATTTTACAATGAATATAAATGTGAATTAAAAAAATTATTAGTCAAAAATAGATACTTTTTCTCTTCTTCAGTTATTATTACTTTTTACAATCTACGTGTTGCAAGATTGATCTTACGATATCTTTGTAGATATTTGCAGTAGGAATATACTGCCCGCGAACAAAATGATTCTTAGTAAAGCAAACTCCGTGTTTGTAAATTTTAAACAAAATAATTCTTAGTAAAGTAAACTCTGTACTGTTTGTAAATTTTTAAGAATACTTATGAAATAAAACTATGTATTTACATTTACGGAACAAGCTAGAGAGAAAGAACAAGTGGGTAGAAAATATTTCCCCACAGGATTGGCGCAGAAATATTTATCGAGATATACGAGGTAATAAAAGCCTAATTGCTATTTCTTCAAATTATAAATTGGTTGAAAAAAATAAAATTTTGAAAAATTTGGAGAATTCAGACCCGTCCAAAGTAGTTAACAGGATCACAAACAATTTTTTTTTTTTTTTATCTTCGTATCAATTATTGCAGACCAGTTCAACTTGACCAGCCTATGCCCGCCCAAGCAAGCCCGTTAGTATGTCACTTTGTGAGAACTGTTGGATCTTCTGGTGAGGCGGAGGTAGTCCCCACATTCTTCCATAATTGAGAAAATGTTAATACAAGTCAGTTGCCTCCTATCCTACATTGGGGGAGAAGTAGGGTCTACGTTCGGCTCCTCACTCTAAACTTTTCTAGAGTGAGAAGTTTTGGGATTTTTCGCCGTCGCTTTGGTTCACCTCTGTGTCATTGTTATCTCCGCTTGCTTTCATCTCCAACTGTAGCAATTTACAGTGGCGAGTTTGTAGTTCCATAGCTCTTCAGTTCCGACTCGGGGGGGGGAGGGGTACCCCCACACACACACACCCCTCATTCGTTGCTCCTAGCGCCAAAGTTTAATATTTAAGTTTATTTAATTGTTTTGGTTTTAATTGGGGTTCTTGGTTGGAGCGTTCCCTTCCCAAATAGGCTTTCACTTGTGGTTTAGTTTTACTATCTTCTTCCTCGGAAGAAGGCCTCATCCTCTAGTTCTACCGGAGGTTTTTGGAGGGCAGACAGTTCCCTGTAAAAGATTTGGTTCTCCTAGGTTTCATTCGTCCCACTGTGCAACTCAATCTCGTCGCCGTCGTTTTGCTTGGAGGGGAGGGGGTCTCGGCCTCTAGGCGGAGCCCCCCCCCCTCTAATCGTCGTCACCTACAGTGGTCCCCTTTTGGGACAATTTGGTTCTTCTATTTTAGTGGGAGGTTTTGTTCTTCTCTCGGAAAGACCTCCCCTTCTTGTCGGAGGGTTTCTTCTCCCGCACCGTTAGTAGTTCCATCAGTAGCACGGAGGTCCGGTAGCGGCTCAGTCAAGATTGTGTGTATCTTTTCCCGTTCTTCTTTTATGTCTACCTTGTTGTTGGTTTCATGTGTGATCTGGCAAGGAATGACAGTTGTCCAAGCATCGATCTAGCTTGCAGCTCTAGTTGAAGGTGCATGTTGTGAGCAAGTCTGCGGTGTTTGTTGGAGACACCTCCCACCCCGTCGAGCTCTTCCCCGGCAAAGTGATATCCGAGGGTGTTTCTACCTCCGCTGTGAAACCGTCGATGTTGATTGGAATCTGTTTATGGCGCCGTGTGCGACGACCGACGATGGATCTTCCTAATCAAAGTATTCGGTGGACTTTTGGGCTCTTGCCCATCTTATTCGGACCCTTGATCCCTGTTTCATGGCTTTTAAAATTTTCGCCGTGCCTATTGTACTGGACTTGCTGGCTGCCCGTTGATGGCGATGGCGAGTGGTGCCTCCATCAATATGTGTTCTTGTACCTTTTTACGTGATATGAAATGAAACATTGCTTATGTGTAAAAAAAGAAAAGAAAAAGGAAAGTCAGTTGCCTCCTGACTGATAAAAATTATGGACTTGCGAATGCCTATAAACAGCTTTCCATGGATATATAAGCTAAATCTGGCAGCTTTAATGTTCCTCTATTGGAAAATATTTTGATTAAGAGAAGTTTTAAGAATAGCCTCCCAAAATTACGTGAATAATTTCCAAGTCCTATCACATAGACTTCCTTTACTGGAACATAGATTGTGGGAGGCGGCCAGAGTTTCTTTTACTTGGAAGCCGCACCAGACAGGATGTCAATAGTGAGAAATGGAGGGAAAGACATCACACATTTCACAATTGTGGGTAGGGAATGGACCTGAACATGTCTTAATTAGATCAGTAAAAAAAATTAATTTGATAATTTGAATAGGAAGATTCCGGATAAATTGCTTATCCGAGATAAATCCATGATGTTCCACAGTAGCTATATGAGTTTGGCTATCCTAATAAAATAAACATTTCTGTCCAAAAAAAATAAGTTTTCTTATCGGACCATATCCTATCTGAAACTATCGTATTGGTCAGAAACGACTATGATGTAATTGATGGAATTGACATAGTATGTGCCCATTACCATTTAAGTTTGAGAAATGTGTATCTCTCATTTACATGGGTGGAATTCGCTCTCTTAAGACATGTTTGGTATTAAAATAGATCAAAATAAAATAAAGATATCTAATCTATTTTAATACTAAACATACTTTTAAAATTGTGAGCTCCTCGAATTTTATATTTGTGATGGCTCTCGTCTATGACACGATGCCCATGAATTGAAGGCACTAGAATGAAAGGGGATTACCTTTATCACTGGATTTTTATCTCACTCTTTTGAATTTTTGAACTCCAAGTTTCGTAACACAAGCTGTAAACGAAGATAATACAAATACCTTTGTAATGATCGAGGCCTCACAGTGTTTTGGACATCTATCTTTCACAAGTGG
>JACBKR010004004.1:0-26516 GCA_014218235.1 Colocasia esculenta | reverse complement strand
CCAGCACTGAGGCCCTGTTGCGCGTGGCGGGTGTGCTGCAATCCTCGGTGGGTCTCCGTTTGTGCGTGGTGTTGGTTGAGTATGGAAGTCGATCGCGGAGTCTCCTATCGGTTGTCTGCGTGACAGTGAGGCTTATTGCTCGCTAGTAGTCGAACACTTGGTGTCGTGTTAGGATCGGATATTTGGTGATGGCAAACTAGAAGGGAGGGGGTTGAATAGATCTGCAACGAAAACATAAGAAATTTAAAATTACTTCGGATTAGTAGAATACTCAATTAAAACCCCTTTGATCTGATTATTGTGTGTGAACAAATTAACAGTTAGTGTGTAGACGAAATCCCTAGGTATGCATCTAGCGCAACACAATGCAAACCAAAAATCAAACCACAGTGCACAAGGGATTTTTAGGTGGTTCGGAAATCACACCACGTGACTCCTACACCACCCCTCACAAGTAAGGACACACTACTCAAGAACTGAGTACAACACACACACACAAGCACAACGTCTCAACCACACACACACCACGCTAGATCAAGTCCACAATTGATCAGATCCTCTAGCCTTGATCTGACCAACACACCATACACGTTGTCTGATGCAAACACGCAATCAGAACAACAATCCACACGTGGATCAAGCACAAGGAATGCTTGAACCACTACCACACACACAAAGATATGAAAGGTGTAGAAGTAGAAGAGTTCAGAGATGTAGAAGTATATTATGATGAAGAACTCTTCGTGGTGGTCGTCCGGAAGAACTCCAAGCTTCGTTTAGATGAAGATCAGTTGAGGAGAGCTTGAACCATGGACGAACCAGCTTCAACTCCGCTTGGAAGATGGATCTTCTTCGCTCTGGTCGGAGGGATGAAGCAGGGCAGCAGGAAGAAGCTCTTCTCTTGAGTTTTTCTTAGGGTTTTGATATGGTGGCTTCTTGCTGCGAAAATAGCCTCATATGATCCTTTATATGGGTGTCCAAACATGGAGATTCGTGCTTAAAGGGATCACCCAAATATAGATCATATCCCGGCCATTAGATCTTCCCAAAACTCCGTCTGTCGACAGCCGACTTGCTGCTGTCGACAGGTGCTGACTGTTTGCAAAATCCAGAAGACTGGCCTTCCGAGAAACCATTTTCTGTGTGTATCTGTCAACAGGTCACTATTCATCTGTCGAAGGTGCACTATTCATCTGTTGACAGCACACTATTCATCTGTTGACAAAACTTGTTCCAGCAGCTTGTCTTGTTCTTTTGCACTTTGATTTTGTTGCTTGTCTTGTGTACATTCACACCTACATTAAAAGACTTTCTAAGTGAGATATAATGAATACATAAGTGATCATAAGAGCATTTTTTTCACTTGATCATTTGTTTCATGTCTTTGGCATTGTCATCATGTTTGAACCATTCACAAAACATCAATTAGTATTGCTCATCATCAAAAACATTTAAGCACTTGTTACATTCTCCACATGAGAACCCAACATTCTCCCCATTTTTGATGATGACAAAACTTACAATTGATACAATTGATGTTTCTCCCCCTTTTGGCAACATCCAAAAAGATAGTGAGTGCACACATGGGTAAGAATGAAGCAAGGAACTACTTGACCCCAAACTGATTGTGAAGGATCTGAGTGGGGTATGAGTGTTCAAATGGAATTTTAAGGTTGAGAACCGGTTTATATCCATTGCAAAATGTCATAAACACTAGTATTAAAACACATAAAAATTCTACAATAGTTAAGAGATAATATTCCGAGAATCATAAGTTATGGCATTTAGAAAACACCATCAAGAATATATGAACATAAGATAACCCCTTTGGATAAAACCGTTGTAGAAAAACATGTTCCTTTGTGGGTGATGTTCAGATGGTACTTGAAAGTAATGTCTACATGAGCGATTAACAATAAACAACACATTGCCTTTGATGTAAAAGCATGAAGGCTACACTCTATTTCTTGCGTTGAATTTTTTCTTTGTCAAGTTAATGTGGGAAAGGTAGTAATTAGGATCACTTTCACCTTATGACATGAAGGTAGACATTTGGGATGCCCGTACCCCCAGTTACTCAATGTAAGTGACCATCATACAATTGTGCAGAGATAATGAAAGGACTTTTTGACGCGAAGATAGACATTTGTGATGCCCATGTCCCCAGTTACTCAGTCATACTCATCATTGCTTGCCTTTATCCCATTTCAAATATTTTTATGAACTTTTGAGTGTTTGAAATAGGTAGCTTTTCTCCATTTTTTAATTATTTTTAACAATCAAGGTCAATGATTATTTAAAGTCAATGGTTAATGTAAAACATTAAGTTCAAAAACCTCTTACTTATCAAACCATTTTAGAAACATGATAATCCCAAGGGAGTTATTCAAGTGAGTTAGGTTAAAAAATCTTAGATTTGATCAATGTTTTCTAGATGACACAACCTAGACTCAAGCACAAAATATATATCAAAATCATTGTGATTAATTCAATGTCTTTGATACTATGAATATGAAAGGTTGCAAAGAATAGTAAGTCCCTATTCTCCCCTTGTACAAAGATTGTGATCATACTCATGAAGATGTTGAGAAAGATGAAGAATTTGATGTGAAATGGGTATCTGTTGACAACAAATTTGAACCTGTCGACAGATACAGACAGTTGTGAAGGACTAGGTTCAGGCAGGGTATGGTATGTCGGCAGCTGTGGTGCTTGTTGTCGACAGATACAGACAGACAGAAAACTTGAAGTTCGGAACTGTGCCTGGCTGTCGACAGCAGTAGAAGTGGTTGTCGACAGATGCACACAGGGTACAGTTTCTGGGTTCTGTGAAGGCATAGCTGTCGACAGGCTGTTTGGGGCTGTCTACAGGGGCTTTGAGACTTCAGCTTTAAGGCTTTGAATTGAGAGTGATTTGAACCATAAGATTGAGGGATAATGACACATTGAATATGAAGGGTATCTCTTATAAATTTCACTCACCTAGCCTTAACTTACTCCCCCTTAGTGTGTGCATATGATGACTCATTATTCAAGCAAATCAATCAATGAGATACACAAACATACCAAACATTTGAACACAAAAGAACATCCATAAGCATAAAAGCACCAACATTCATTCTTTTAAAGAGATACATGTGGCAAGATTGATATGCAAGAATGTCCCTCAAACAACTCACTCAAAAACTCTTTTTGACTTACTCCCCCATAATGTTTGCATGGTATTGAAATGAGCATTCAAGCAATTCACACATGTTCTTGTCAAGCAATTGGCACAAAGAAGGTATGAACATGATCAATTGAAAATTTTTTGGTCTTTATGCAGTATAACTATGATACTTGGCGGAGAATATTTCTCACGCATAATGATAGTTTCCAGACAAGCTAGACTTCTCCTTCCACATGTCACCATTTGATATACCAAATAGTCACTGCATAAAAGATCCATTTTTCTCAAATTTAGCATGACTCCAATCGTTAAGAAGCATTGTCATTGGGGATAGCATCAAAAACACATTTTTCATTGCTCAGATAGACTTAAAAGTCCATTTCAATTCTTGCAGTTCAAAACTGAAGTGTTAAAGTGATTTTACCTGAACAGTCTTCAATCATAGTCTAAAAAAATTTACCTTTGTTTTCCATCATTTCTTGCCTTGCATAGCCAATGTCATGAATCCATTTATAATTTTTGGCTGCAAGACATCTCAGCTTGTTCATTAAGCTGATTTTGGGACCCACACTTGCTTGGGTCCTGCAATAACATCAATGTTAGAATTCAACAATGATTTCTGAATCCAAAGTGATTTTATTTTTCGCATAGCTGTATTTCATTCATTAATGAAATTATGAGCATGGGGCTTTGGAACATGCACAAAATCATGATTCTTATGCCAACAGTTCTTAGACAAATGTCCATGTTTATGACATGTAAAGAATTGTCAAACTTGACATTTTATGGGAGTGTTGATTTTTATTCCAGCAGAATTTAGCAAGTTGACCAGATCTATTGCATTTAAAACAAATGGGTTGAGCAATTACCTGGAGCTTACCATAGTTTGAATGCATTTGCTGAAATTCCTGAGATCCTCTAGAATACCTTTGATCAGCTTGGGATGAAAGGATGGAAGTGCTACCCTTTGGTATCTCTTGGCATGATGTGGAGTTGGAGATTTCCTTGAAACATCTAGGTGGTGGTGGAGGAGGTGTTGAGACTTGTGGACTTTGTTTATTTTCCATTTTCTTTTTCTGGTTTTCAATTGAAACATGGTTCTTCTATTTGCAGCATTTTTGTTCAATTTAGAAAACTTCTTTTCAAAATTTGATTTGTTTACTAACCACTTCAAGTTCATTGTCAATTTTTCTTTTTCAGCTTACAATGCATCAATTTTTTTTTCAGAAGTTTGAAGTTGGTTTGTCATGACATCCAGACCATTTTTATTTTGTTCTTTTCAATTTCACTTTGAACAACTTGATTTTCCAAGTCAACAATTTTCTTCTTATAATTGTTGCATTCATCATTTAATGGTTTGTCATGATGCAAGCATTTAATTTTCTTTTTCAAATGAATGTTTTCTCAACCAATTGGTTGCATTTTTCGTTTATTTGGTGATCATGAGCCATGTTGGAGATTTGTTTGTTCAATTGATCATTATCAAATTTGAGATTCTCATTATGATCAATCAATTTTTCATTTTCATTTTTCAAATTGGAATTTTCAGATTCCACATGATCATGATCTTCTTTCAACTTAGAAAACTTGATTTCATATTTTTTGACTACCTTTTCGAATTTTTCATTCTCTATTTTCAATTTTTCATTTTTTTCATAGAATGCTTGAGCATTATCATTTATCATTTCATTCTTCTCCAATTTTTCTTTTAGCTTCTTGTCTTGAGCGTTTACCTTCTTAAATTGATTGGACAAGTGCTCATAGCATTCTATCAATTCATCATAGAAATATCATCCTCTGAATCATAATTAGATATTGATACATCAAATGGGTCTGAATTGGATTTACCTGTCCTTTGAGAGTTTCTTGACTTCTATGACAAATTTGATCTTCAGATTTGTCTGAACGGGAAGAGCCTCTTGAGCTGCCATGAGCCATGTAGCATTTTTCTTCTGTTCCCATTCTAGACTGCATGTTTTCATAGAGGAGACCTACAATTTATAAACATTGTCATCAAAACCAATAATCACAAGTCTATTTAAGATGCTTGAGAACTTAGCCATATTTCTGAATATGTTTCAGATGATTAGACCAATCAACAAAATATTGAGTGAGATCAAAAGGTAATCAATCAGTTCAAGCAAATCAAGTCAGATCCGAATCTGATTTAAACCTGCAACAGAACAAAATATTATTAGGACTATGAGAGTTAAGCACACAAAGACGGATCTCCCAAAACACAACGATGAACAAAAAACCAGGCTCTGATACCAATTGTTAGGATCGGATATTCGGTGATGGCAAAGGTAGAAGGGGGGGGGGGTTGAATAGATTTGCAGTGGAAACATAAGCAATTTAAAATTACTTTGGATTAGAAGATCTACTCAATTAAAACACCTTTGATCTGATGTAATATGTGTGAACAAATTAACAGTTAGTGTGTAGACGAAATCCCTAGGCATGCATCTAGCGCAACACAATGCAAACCACAAATTAAGCCACAGTGCACAAGGGATTTTTAGGTGGTTCGGAAATCACACCACGTGACTCCTACGTCCACCCCTCACACAGTGAGGACACACTACTCAAGAACTGAGTACAGCACACACATACGAGCACAACGGCTCAACCACACACACACAAGCTACATCAAGTCCACAATAGATTAGATCCTGTAGCCTGATTGACCAACACACCACACACGTTCTCTAATGTAAACACGCAATCAGAACAACAATCCACACTTGGATGAAGCGCAAGGAACACTTGAACCACTACCACACACACAAAGATATGAAAGGTGTAGAAGTAGAAGAGTTCAGAGATGTAGAAGTATATCCTGATGAAGAACTCTTCGTGGTGGTCGTCCGGAAGAACTCCAAGCTTCGTTTGGATGAAGATCAGTTGATGGAGAAGCTTGAACCATGTACGAACCGGCTTCAACTCCCCTTGGAAGATGGATCTTCTTCGCTCTGGTCGGAGGGATGAAGCAGGGCAGCAGGAAGAAGCTCTTCTCTTGAGTTTTTCTTAGGGTTTTGATATGGTGGCTTCTTGCTGCGAAAATAGCCTCATATGATCCTATATATGGGTGTCCAAAGATGGAGAGTCGTGCTTAAAGGTATCACCAAATATAGATCATATCTCGGCCATTAGATCTTCCCAAAACTCCGTCTGTCGACAGCCGACTTGCTGCTGTCAACAGGTGCTGTAAGGTTTGCAAAATCCAGAAGACTGGCTCCTTAGAAAACCATTTTCTATGTGTATCTGTCTACAGGTCACTATTCATCTGTCGACAGGTGAACTATTCATCTGTTGACAGCACACTATTCATCTGTTGACAACTACTTGTTCCAGAAGCTTGTCTTGTTCTTTTACACTTGGATTTTTTGCTTGTCTTGTGTTACATTCACACCTACATTAAAAGACATTCTAGGTGAGATATATGAATACATAAGTTATCATAAGAGAATTTTTTTCACTTGATCATTTGATTCATGTCTTTGGCATTGTCATCATGTTTGAACCATTCACATAACATCAGTAGTATTGCTCATTATCAAAAACATTTAAGCACTTGTTACATTCTCCCACATGAGAACCCAACATGTCGATGTTGGGAGGTGTTCGGTTTCAACTTAACCTCAGACGTCTTCCATGTTTCCATCGTGGTGTGCCACGTTTTAGAGCATGTAACTCCTAGTTTTTGTGGCTCCGCGTGCATTTTGTGTCCTTGTCGGACCACGAGGAAGGTCTGGGTGAGACCTAGTGGTGACAGTGGATGTCATTTTCATGTGTTGAGGTTTCTCTACATGCATTTGATGTACCTATTGGACCGCGAGGAAGGTCTGGGCGAGATCTAGTGGTGGTGGTGGACGCTGTTTCGTGCATTGAGGATTCTTCGTGAGCGTGTTCTCACTCTAGTTCTTGTCTCTCTCGTGGTTTCTCGGTTGGGCTGGTGACCGATGCTGGCTGTTGCTAGTGGCGTGAGGTTGTTCCCATGAGTGTTGTGCTTGACTCTCAAGTGTTTTTCCTAGTTGTTGTCAACAACTGTGTACTCTGTCGGGTTTCGCTGGCGATAGAGTGAGTTTATGACTAGCGATTCTCATGTTGCTGTCGACAACTGTGTACTCTGTTGGCCTTGTTGGCGAAGGAGTGGGTTGCTGATTGGTTGCTCCCAACAGCGACGTCTGTTGGTGGCTGCAGCTGTGCGGTTTTCAGCTAACGTTTTCTACCGTTTAGGTCGGATTTGGCATTGCTCGACACCTGTGGGGTTACCATTCCGTTGGGACGGCCCAAATGTGGCTGGATTAAGCCATTGGTTTTTGGTTTTCTGCTCCATCTTCGTTTGGAGCGTGTTGTGGGCCGCTGGGTTTCGGTTGCGTGCTCCCCATGTGTTTGGAGGCCGTTGTGTGAGCCGTTGGTTTTCCAGCTTCGTGTGCACCGTGCACGTTTGGCGGTGTGGGTGATGCCATGAGGAGCTCATGGTGAGAGTTAGTGGCTTTTCGTACCCACACTTCATGCGCTTCGCATGGGTTTGGCTGTATGATTGTTGCCACGAGGAGGTCGTGTTGAGATTTAGTGGCTTCTTCGCACTAGTCTTACGTTTGTCCCCTATTCTTCATTCCGTGCCTCGAGATCTTTTGGGCTTGCCCCAATTTCGAGAACGAAATTATTTTAAGGGGTGTAGATTATAAGACCCGACTTTCCGTCTGGTGTCTTGGATGACTGGTCACTAACGCGTCCGGGCTGGGCAATACGTTAGTGTCACGTCGTGGGTGTCTGACGCGACAGTCATCCTTATTGTGACGAGCTTGTGCTTCGCATTCTTATCGCACCTTGCTTCTCCATCACGTCTTCGTGTCGCGCCCAGACAATGGGTCACGATAGTGTTCCATCATTTCGGTCGTCTGACGCCTGTCAGGGTGGCTGGTGTGTTAGTACGACCTGTCGGGTTGTCGCGGCATCCCAAGGGGACGCGTTCTTGTCGCGGTGTCCCAGAGGGATGCGTTCTTGTCGCGGTGCGTTGACCCATCACGTTAAGGTCTTTATCGCGACGCGTCGCCCTGTCGCATCTTGGGTGCCGAAGGTTTAAGGCCTTGGTCGGTGACCCCTTCTCCCATTTCCTCCTTTCCCTCTCTTCTCCTCCGCTTCGGAGGTGCTCTGCCTCCCTCTCTCCCCTTTGTACGTTTCAGGTGAGGAGGAGAGCCGTGCTCATGTCCTTGGCGTTGTGGAGCTTGCGTGGAGCGAGAAGGACGTGGCCAATATGACGTGCAGGGCCCCCAATGGGTTTGGTTCTTTGGTCAAGGTATGGATTGCTTGTGCTCTTCTCGATCCATGTGAATTGGGAGCTTCTCATGCTTTCTAGTTAGTTTTGATAGCTTCTCCATGCTCCCCTCCCCCATGTGGTATGTGTGTGGCTTGTGGGCGGCCCCGAGATAGAGCATCCCATGGGTCTGCCTCTCTGCTAGTGTCGTGACTACGGTGCCCGTCGCGACACCAGAAGAGATGTCTGCCCGGTCGGGCGCGACCTTATCACGACATGTTTTCCTATCGCGATAAGGATCACTGTTACGATGAATTTTCCTGTCGCGACAGGGTTGCTGTCGCGGTGCCCTTTCCCATTGTGATGGTATCGCGATGGCCTAGGGGGACGTGATAGTACATGTGTTATCTCGAGTGTTTCCGAGGTTCCGGTTGGGGTGTCGACGTGTGCCCCAGGGCTGGCTTGCCCTTAAGACCTTCAGGTGGGGAACGCGGCAGGGTACCTCACTGTGTTCAGTGACCGAAGGTGACACCTTCGTGGCCGTGTCCTGGAGGCGATGCCAGGATGCTCGTGACTATCTAATAATCGATTGTCCGACATTCAATCGATTATTATTAGAGCGATCTTTTTGTACTGATTGGTGGTGTTCCGAGGTTCTGACTTGTTCGTGCGTGCCTTGGTTGGCCGACGACCATCTTGAGGGTTCGTACTTGCCTCGTGCTTACTAGGCTTGTCGTGGGTTACAAGCCAGTGGTTTGGCGTGGTTCTTGTTGTGCTTGGCCCGTTTGTTCACCTGGTGCTTGGCACTTGAGGGCTTGTCCCATTCAGAGGTTTTCCCCGTTTCTTGGGACCCCCATCCTCGGGATCCTGTTGAGGGAGTGCTCTGGGCTACGAGCGTGCTCGAGTTGGCAGCCGACTTGGCGGACTCTGGACCTGAGGGGAAACTGAGGATTGGACAGCGGCGCTGAGTCATTTGTAGAGATCTCTTGTCTGGGGCAGGACGCCAAGGTCGTTAAGGTGGTTTTCTTCCCGGCACATCCCAAACAGTCCTTTGTCTCACTGCCTCTCTCTGCATTGGTTCTGGAGCCACACAGTGGTGCTCGGCGTGGGGCCGCAGCTTGTCTAAGCTACGGTTGTTGTTGTGTTGTGGTGTTTATGTGGCGGCTTTTTCTCGCTCTTCGGGGAGGCGGAAGCAAGAGCCAAGCTGGCAAGTAGAAGGAGTGGCTAGTATGTCCTCCTCTTGGCTGCCAGTAGCGGTGGCTTGGTTGTTGTTGTTGTGACGGTGTTTCCTCACGACGTTTCCAAGTGTTATCTGTTGCCCTAGCTTGCACGGCTGTTATAGCCTGGTCGTGTCTACTTTCCATAGGCATCGTTGGTTGGCCTTGCTGGCCCGTGCTTCTGGTGGCTTCCGCTTCGATGTCCTCTGGGTTCCATAGTCCCGTTCTTAGGTTCCAGTCCGTGGTGGCACCGGCGTGTGTGGCTTCCCCACCTCGCGTTGTGTCCGGGGTCTGGGGTGGTTCTGCTTGTTGGCCCTCGACCTTGTGGAGGTCTGAGGTGGCTGTGCTTGTGGTGAGACGTCATTGTCACTTGGTTGTTGCATGGTCTCGATGGGTGTGCCAAGGGTTGCTTCCGCTTGGTGCCCGACTCCATTGGTTTCTGCGGGAGTCATGTGTGTGTCACGACCTTGGTTGGTGGTAATGGCATCGCATTGTTCTGTTCCACTGCTTAGTAGTATCGTGTTGTAGGTGTTCCTCGCTTTACAACATTCTAGTGTACTTTCATACTTTTGGAGTTCCTACTGCTCTGGCTGGTGAGGGACTGGTAATCCCTACTGGGCCTTGTTCGCGAGGCTCACCCCCCCTACTTCCCTCAGCTAGGGGCTCGTCGTCATAGGATCTCGGTCTCGGATGAGTTGCGGAGGCGACTATGGCACCGTGTATTGTCAGTAGCAGTGAGAGCGAGTGTTGTGAGCTCTTGTACCTGAGTGAGTTGTGAGTTGTGCTTTGCAAGTTCTCGGGGTATGCCCCTTAAGGACTGTGCCTTTCTTCTTGTACTTGTGCTTTTACTTGGGACATGTTGTACAGTTGTTATATTGATATAGTTATTTACATTCAATACATATCTCACTATCCCTTCGGGTCTTCGGATCCATGGGTGGTGACACAAACTTCGGGGTCCCTGGTGGGGGGTCCAGGAGGTCGGGTCGTTACATACCAGATCTCCTTTTGTCAGAACATTCCTTATTTTTAGGTTACAACTTTTAGTCTATTCTTTAATGCACTGATCATCTGTCCATCTAAGGTTCTTTATACTTTATATATTTCTATCTCACCTACCTCAGAAAGAACAAAGGTACTTGTGCTCCCTTACCTTGCAGATAGTTAGCTACCTGCTGGAGCTTGCAGTCCTTTTATAAGCTATTTTGATAAAGCCATGAAGCAACCTACTTAGCCTGAAGACATTGGGACTATAAAACCGAAAGGACTGATGGATATAACAGAAGTCTCAAGATGTCAAATATCCAAGGATTAATGGCTATTCTTCAAAACGGCTACTTTAAACGGTAAGATTCAAGCGTCTGAAGCTTATATATAGATGTTGAAGTTTGAATCAGAAGAAGAACGAACACCAATACACCAGTCACACTAAACTCCAATCTGAAATTGCAAGAGTCACCACAAGGCTTCTACTAAAAAGAGAAAGAGAGCTGCTTCAACCCTCGACTTCCAAGCCCTCCTTTTTAAAACTCTTTTTCTTCTATGTAGAAATTTACTTTTGTAAATCTTCTCAGTGCACCTCCTTAGATTCAGAAAGTGTTAGAGCTACAATTATTACTTGTATCAGTTTTTGATTTTTTGTGTTTGCTCATTCTTCTGAGCAGATACACAAGTGTTGTTCATTTCTATGTTAGATAACCTGCAGGTGGTTTGTTCCCTGCAGTGCCCCTCTTGTGAAGAGAAGATCTACAGGTGTAGGTAGTCTTTGTACCCCTTGGTAAAGGGAAGACTTGCTTGGGAGCAAGTGGGTTTGTAATACCTCTCAGTTGAGTGAATGCCAAGTTCTCTTGGCAGTTAGTGAAATCACAAGAGGTTACCTGGGGACCAGATGTAGGACTTCCATGTGGGAAGGGCTGAACCAGGATAAAATCTCTTGTGCAATTGTGTGATTGTTTCGCCAAGTTTTTCACTTGTTTCACACACACCACACTAAATACTAACAACTTTATTTAGTGTTATCTATTTTCAGATAAATGTTTTAAGCCCAAGTAGTCCTATTCACCCCCCTCTAGGACATTTGTAGTGCCATCTTGATCCAACAAGTGGTATCAGAGCGAGGTCTTCTCAGAAGAATCAAAGGATTGAGAAGAGATGACTACGAAGGTCAGTCAGTCACCAGACCACCATTCTTCAATGGTGAGGATTACTAGTAATGAAAGATGAGAATGGAATGCTTCATTAGAGGCACAAACTTTGATCTGTAGCAGGTAATAGAACATGGTGATTTTACTATACTTGCTGATGGAACTTCTGCATTATCTGTAACTGATAAAAGAAACATGTCCCAAAATATAAAGCCAAAACTTATCTATGATGTGTTGTAACCAAAAGGAGTTTAACAAATTATTTGCTTGTAGAACTGCTAAAGAAATGTGGGATAAACTACAAGTAACTTATGAAGGAACTGATAGAGTAAAACAAACTTGAATAGATATTCTTGTCTCCCAATATGAACAATTTAAAATGCTTCCTAATGAAAACATAATCCAAATGTATAATAGATTCTCAAATATAAAAGTAGGTTTGAGTTCATTAGGTAAAATTCTTACTAATGAAGAAAAAGTAAGAAAAATTCTAAGATCATTAACTCATGCTTGGACCCCTAAGGTCACTGCCATTGAAGAGGCACATGATCTAACAGAACTTTCTATTGATAAATTGATTGGTTCTTAATAGCTCGTGAAATTAATATGGAATGATTTTCTGAAAGCTCTTCGAAAAGAAAATGTCAAATGCTTTGAAAACTGCAGATTCTTCTTCCTTTAAGGATTCAAAAGAGAAATCAGATGGCAGTGATGACGAAGCTATGGTGTCAAGAAAACTCCAAAGGATTCTTGCCAAAAAGAAAAAGTTTGGGTGGAGGAGATACTTCAAAAAGAAAAAGAAGAAAGAACCAACTTGCCATGAATGCAATCAACTAGGACATTACAAATTAGAATGTCCTAAGCTCAAAAAGAAAGATCCAACTGAAAAATATGAGAAAAAGAAGGGTAAAGAAAGAAAGTTCAGAACGTACAAAAGGAAGGCAATGGCAGCAACATAGGATAATGAAGAAGCCACAAGTTCAAACTCTTCAAGTTCAGACTTAGAAGAAGAAGAAAAAGCTAATCTAGCCTCATGGCAGGACTGGACAAGGTAAATTCGGAAATCTCCTTTACATCATGTTTTAAATTTGATTCTGATAGTATAGAAGATGCATTCAATGAATTATATGAAAAAGTGTAAAACAGTAGTGAAACAGATGAAAATAGTTAACATAAATTTACTAAATCAAGAAAAAACCAACACTTTCCTAAAAAATGAAGTAGAAAGATTAGGACAAAATTTAATTGAAACAAAAAGATCAAATGAACAACTGTGTGAAGATTTAAAAGTTAAAAACAATAAAATCATGGAACTTGAATCAAATCTATAGGAATTAAGAGATAAAGAGAAATTAAGAGAAGAAAATAATTATCTAAAAGCTACTATTCATAAAATTACAAACTGTAAAACATCCTTAGTTGTAAAATTGAAAGGTGCTAGAGCAGTTAAAAAGAAATATGGAGTAGGATATACACCTCCTGACAATGTAAAAGAAATTGTGTATCCTGAAAAATATCCAACTCCTAAATATGTGAAAGAAAAAGAAATTAAAAATCCTAGAAAGATCAATCAATATGTTTAGAAACAAAATTAAAATCTAATAACACTATATATGCAAGAAATGCATATGATTTATGTTATAGTCATTGTAATCAACTAGGACACACAATTGGCATCTGCACAACTAGGCACTTGGATTCCGAAAACTAACCATCAAAGACCCAAGAAAATTTGGGTACCAAAAGTTACAACTAAATTTGTTTGCAAGATCTCCTGAGAGCATCAAAATGGTATTCGGATAGTGGGTGCTCAAGGCATATGACAGGTGACAGAAAGCTATTTACAAGTTTTAGAGATGAGGTTGGTCAAGTAACTTATGGAGATAATGGAAAAGGCAAAGTGTTAGGATGTGGAATAGTAGGAACAAAGAAAATGATTTGATAGAAGATGTTATGTATGTCGAAGGATTAAAGCATAATCTCATTAGCATCAGTCAACTGTGTGACAAAAGTATCTTGTTAAAATTTCGAATGATAAGTGCATTATTCAAAAAGGATGGATGTAATGACCCCAAGAACCCGACCCTAGCCCAAGCCGAGGACTCGATTTTCGCGGTCGCCGCCCACAGATCCGGAGACCCGGAAGGGCTATAACATAAGTCTAACTGAATATGTAAAGGAAATAAACGTCAACTACTGAACTAGGAGCATACATGCGGAAGCAGAAAGAAGTGCGAGACCGCAGTGCATCGCTCTAGGTATAGTCCCAACACACAACGAGTACAAGTAAAGAAAGGAAGAACATAGCCCTTAGGGGCATACCCCGAGGGTGAAGTACAACCGAAAATGGGGGAAACCACTGCTAGCTATGGGGACGACGACTACCGCCCCGTCTCCTCCGCTCAATGCGCACCGGGCCGCTGCTGAGAAGTCTCACCTAGAAAAATAAGGGATGAGCTTCACAACAGACGCTCAGTAAGGACTATCAATCCCTATTGGCTCTAGCAGGCGGGAAAGAAGATATATAAACAAATTAAATGACAACAGTTAATATATTATACTCTACTCAAGAAAGTGCGGAAGCAAAGCTAACTAACTAGCAACGGTATGGAAGAGACACTGCGGTCAGAAACTCCATACGCTTGCACGTCGTGACCACCACACGGATGTAAACAAAGACATATGGAACCCTGCCTGGACAAGCGACACTAGCTACGAAACTACTACCACTAATCAGTCGGTCAGGAGTAGCCACTGACGTCTTACCCTCGACCCAGGTCCAAACCTCCACGTCTCGTTAGTGTGGGGGTAGGAGCACAAAGTAACCACAACAATAACCACTGTAGTCTGGCCAGACTACGGTCCCACGCCTGGCCTCTCTAGGTGGTTCTGAGGCCACAAAGAGCGAGGCAGTGAGAAAAAGGACTAGCTGGCCTGCACCGGTAGAACTCCGGCCGTCCTCGGTGTCCCAGACCAACTAAGGGAGCTCTACAAAAGACTCGACACCGTCGTCCTAACCACCATTTTCCCCTCTATTCCAGAGTTCGTGACTCGAGTACGCTTGTCACCGTCGAACGCTCCCTCTAAGGCGGCACAACCTCTCTCACGGGACAAGCCCTCAGGTGCCAAGCACCAGGCGAATGACTAGTGTAGGACCGTACTACGAACTAGCACTAGTGCCAGGGGTACAGAAAGTACCGAAAATGGCGAAGACTCCACGAGAAACAGACTTCACAAGAACTCACCTAAATCTTATTGGGTTCACATTCTAAATAATAAATACAACATGTTTTTTGATGATGAACAATGATGAACACTGTAAACAAATGTGAACAATGTGAATTGAGTTTAATGCATGAGATTTTCATACAAACGACTTGTCACAATAACTTGGTACAATGCTTGATTATATATGTTCATAATATCTCACTAACTATGTTTACTAATGTAAGACTTATACTATGCAAGACATGTGCCAACAACAAGTATGAAACATCAAGAAAAGTCAAAAAACAGTGTACCTGTCGATAGCCATCAAGACCCTGTCGACAGATACCAACAATCAGCAACATACATGTTCCGGAAAACAAGCCCTGTCGACAGCAACAAAGCCTCCTGTCGACAGAAGTATACAGTCAGAAAATCACAGTTCTGAAAACATGTCCTGTCGACAGCACCAAGGCACTTGTCGACAGATGCACACAGTGAGAGCTTCAACAGAACTTCCAGACTTCTATAATTGGCACACTGTTGATCCCTGTCGACAGCAGGTGTATGACCTGTCGACAGACGTACAGAAGCTTCATAACGGGAAGTTTGAAAGTTACCAAACTTGGTATTTCCTTCTACCACGTCTCTCCTTATGTAAACACCATATATAAACATCCTTTTGAAGCAAATCTCGTACACAAGCAGCCTCCAAGCAAGAACCCTAAAGAGTTCTCAAGAGAAGTCTTGTTCTGCTGCTCTGCTTCAACCTACCGCCCAGAACCAGAAGAGAAGTCTCACCAGCGGAAGGTGAAGCCTGAACGTCATGGATTCAAGTGTCTCCATCAACTTGTGATCATCAAGACGAAGCTTGAAGTCCAGCTAGATGTTTACCAGAAGAGTTTAAAATTTTGGATTTGTTCTTCAACTCTGAAACTCTTCTCTGTTTCTACTTTTTCATATCTGTGTGTGTGTGTTGTGTTTCAAGCAGTCCTTGTGCTTGATACACTTGTGTGGGTGTTGATCTGATCGTGGTTGCACATCAGATTACACGTGTGTCTGAGTTGTAGTTTGTGAACTAGCTCATAAGCAGATTGTTCTGTGTGTGTGTGTGGCCCGTGGATGTAGGATACATGAGTTGTGTACTCCGAACCACGTAAATCTACGTGTCTCGTGGTTTGAACGCTTTTACGCTAGATGTTTGTTAGGCACGACATCTATACACACGTATTGTAGTTTGCTATCTACTGTCATCAAGTCACACACATCCACACATAGCTTAGAGTTTAATATTGTTTTGATAATCTGTGTTTTAAAGAAAAGAAGGTGATAAACATTTTTAATTGACAGTAATCTATTCAACCCACCTTCTAGATTACCATATAGGGAATTCCACAACCCTTCAATTGGTATCAAAGCCGGTTTCTCCGATTTAATGCTTTACTTATTTGATCTTACGATCAGGAGATTCACGGTCTAATGGAGTCTAACAAGGGGTATATGGCCAAGTGACACTCAGTGACTAGGCCACCCTTCTTTGATGGCACTGACTATCCGTATTGGAAAAATCGAATGCAGGTGTTTCTACGAGCACAAAATTTTGAACTATGGAAAATAGTCAGAAAAGGGGCATACGAATTGCCTCAGGACGAGGATACCTGGACTAAGGACCAGATCGCCAAGGGGACACTCAACTGTAGCGCCCTCAACATGATGCAGTGCGCAGTCCACCCAAAGGAGTACTCAGAGTCTCCACATGCACCTAGCAAAGGACATGTGGGACAAGCTTGAGCTGATCTATGAAGGTACATCTGAGGTAAGAGAATCAAAGGTAAGCATGTTGGTTTCAGAATATGAAATGTTCAAAATGAATAATGATGAAACCATCTCTGACATGTTTGCTAGATTCATGATAATATAAATGGATTGAAAGGTCTTAAAAAGGAATACTCAGTGAGTGACATGGTGAGGAAGATACTTCGATCTCTTCCATCCTCATGGACCACCAAAGCCACTGTCATTGAGGATTCCAAAGACCTCTCAAAAATGAAAGTAGATGAATTGATTGGTTCTCTGATTACTTATGAATTGAATGTCAAAAGAAAGGAAACTGAAGAAATCGTAGGAAGTCACTTGCTTTGAGGGCTTCCAGGAATAGTTCATCAGCTTCCAAAAAGGAGATAATTCAGGAAAGTGATGTGACTGAATCATCTAGTGAGAGTGAAAATGACGAAATGGCTATGCTCACTAGACAATTCAAAAAATTCCTGGAATACAAGAGGAGAGGTACAGGTAACTCTAAACCTTTCCAAAAGAAAGACTTTGCTAATAAATTTGATACTAACAAAAAGTCTAGATTGTCTGTTATGAGTGCAAGAAGCAAGGGCACATGAGAGGAGAGTGCCCCGAGCTCAAAAAAAAGCTGAAGAAGGATAAATTCACTTTGAAGAAGGCCAAGGCAATGGTGGCCACTTGGAGTGATGAAGATGAAGATGAGAACGGTCAAGCTACCTCCGAAGATGACGAAGTCCACTGTCTCATGGCAAGAAGTGATGACTCAAATGAGGTAAATTCTTCTTTGAAAGCTATTCAATTGATGAATGGGAAGAAGCTTATACTGTCTTATTTGAAAAGTTCTGTGAATTTAAGTCTGAAAACAAAGCACTCAAGAAGAAAATCACTTCCCTTGTTCATGAACTAGCAATAATGAAGAAATTGAATTTTTCAATAAGGTGATTGAAATGATGAAGCTTGATGAACAAACACACAGTGAAGAAATGATAGCATGAAACTTAAACTTCAAGAAGATCAAAAGGAAAGAGATGATCTAATGAACTCTCTTGAAAATCTTCAAAGTGAACATGAAAAGCTAAAGGACAAATTGGAAAAAGCTAAGAACCAAAAGGTAAGTCTAAAGATTTATCTAGTTTTGTCAAAAGTAAACAGAATCTGGATGCAATTTTAGTTCAAATGTTTTTGTTGCAAGACATGGGATTGGGTTTCAAAATGCAAGGCCAAAGGAAATTGGCAAAAATCTGTTAACAGATTTCATTGATTCCAGCCCAAGTTCAAGTAAACAAACCCCTTTAAGAATAAAAAAATCCTTCAAAGGGTAAAACAAGAATCTAAAACATCAAGTTTGTTCCTAGTCAATCTAAGAAATTTGCAACAAGCCCAAGATAGACAAACAGCAACCTCCTAAAGCTAACTAACAAGGCAACAAAAGGTAAAATGCCTATGCATGCTCCTAAAAAGGTAAAGCCCACTGTTGTTCAAAAATCATCATCATGCAAAATATGTAAAATGGTTAGGCACAATGAAAAATAATGCTGGAATAGTCCAAACCAAATGAAAATCAAACAAGTTTGGATTCCTAAGCACTTTTTATTTGGCATGAATGATACAACGGGACCCAAAGTAATTTGGGTACCAAAACCTCTGTCTGATCCACATGTGCAGGAATGCCTAGCAGCCCACAATCAAAACAAATGGTACTTGGATAGTGGCTGCTCGAGGCATATGACGGTCGACAAAGGAAATTCTGTTTGCTCGTGGAAAAAGACGGAGGTCAAGTGATTTTTGGAGGTAACAACAAAGGTCAGATCATCGGCTCAGGTAAGGTTGGTAAGTTTGCCTCTAACTCCATAGACAATGTTTTACATGTTGATGGCCTTCATCACAACTTGCTTAGCATAAGTCAATTGTGTGATAAGGGTCATATATTATCTTTGAATCCAATTCATGTCAAATTCTTGATAAGGAAACAGGAAGTCTGAAATTTTCTGGAAATAGAATAAACAACATCTACATGGTTTACTTAGATGATCTAGAAAATGATAATTTGTGTCTTGTAGCAAACAAACAGGACGAGCTTACATTGTGGCATCGTAGGCTTGGTCATGCTAGCTATAATGTGTTGCACAAGATCATGAGGCTCAAACTGGTAAGTGGACTTCCTGAAATTCCATTCAATAAAAATGAAATTTTTGTGATGCATGTGCACAGGGAAAACAAACTGGAAATCCTTCAAATCAAAAGCACCGGTGAGTACTTCTAAAGCTTATGAACTGTTACATGGACCTATTTGGACCTACAAGAACACTAAGTCTCAATGGCAAGCGTTATGGTTTTGTCATTGTAGATGATTTCTCTAGGTTCACTTGGGTAAAATTTCTGGCTCACAAGAATGAAGCACTGAATGTTTTTGAAGAATTTTTCAATAAAGTTGAGCATGGAAATGTCAACAAAATATGCTCCATCCTCACTGATCACGGGGGAGAATTTGACAATAACTCCTTCTATGATTTTTGCAGGAACCAAGGGATAGAACATTTGTTTTCCTCCCCAGAACTCCAGAACAAAATGGGGTTGTGGAGAGGAAGAATAGAACCTTGGTGGAGATGGCTCGCACGCTTCTGGTCGAGAATCAATTAGTAAGACCTTTTGGGAAGAAGCGTAAACACTCATGCTACATTCTTAACAGAGCCATGGTAAGACCGTATTCAAGAAAACTCCCTACGAACTTCTGAAAGGTAAAAAAACCCACCATTGGGTACTTTAGAGTTTTTGGTTCAAAAGTGTTCATACATAACAAGGATAAAAATGATTTGTACAAGTTTGAAGCCAAGAGCGATCAAGGTATTTTTATTGGATACTCAGAACACTCTAGAGCCTATAGGGTGTTTAATCTGAAAACTAGAACAGTGGAAGAAACTCCACATGTTGTATTTGATGAATCTCAAACCAAGCCTAACAGTTCTAATCTTTACAGGTTTGCAGATGAAACTGAAGATACAACACTTAGAGAACTACAAAGAAAACCAAATGCAATCTCTAAAACAACTCTCAAAACTAAAAGTGGATATCTTCGCAGGTACGATGATGAAGATGACGGACATCTGTTCAGAAATGAAGAAGAAGTACCTGCACAAGATCCACAACAACAAGATCAACCTCAAGCTGAAAGTCCTCCAGCCACCCCTCCTCCAGAACAGCCTCCTCAAATGCAAGATCAACCCGGACCTTCAACAGTCCACTAATGTGAGGTATTCTAAAGCTCATCCACTTGAGAATGTCATAGGTGACATAAATGACTCAGTTCAAACTAGGTCTCAGGTTAATCAAATAGTTGAACAGGATCATTTAGCTTTTGTATCTCAAGTGGAACCTAAAAATGTTGAAGAAGCATTAAAAGAAAACTCATGGATTGATGCTATGCATGAGGAGCTTGGGCAATTTCAACAAAATAATGTCTGGAGTTTAGTTCCTAGAACCCCTGAAATTTCTGTAATTGGACAAGATGGGTTTTTAGGAACAAACTAAATGAAGAGGGTAAAGTGGTGAGAAACAAGGCTAGATTGGTTGCAAAGGGATATAATCAGGAGTTTGGTGTGGACATTGAAGAATCCTTTGCACCTGTAGCTAGGCTAGAAGCAGTTAGAATCTTGTTAGCATATGCATGCTCAAACAAGTTTAAATTGTTTCAAATGGATGTCATAACTGCCTTCTTGAATGGCTACATAAAAGAGGAAGTCTATGTCTCTCAACCACCTGGCTTTGAGGATCATCATAAACCAAACCATGTATTTAAATTGCACAAAGCTCTTTATGGTTTGAAACAGGCACCCCGAGCTTGGTACGACAGGCTAAGCACATTTCTGGTAAGCAAAAACTACTCAAGCGGTAAGGTAGACCAAACACTCTTTACAAAGAAAGTCCGCAATCATATCATAGTTGTTCAAGTTTATGTGGATGACATTATATTTGGTTCCACTAACCCTTCACTGTGTGAAGAATTCTCACAACACATGCACACTGAATTTGAGATGAGCTTAATGGGGGAGCTTCAATTTTTTCTTGGTTTGCAGGTTAAGCAGTTAGAAGACGGATTCTTCATCACCAAGAGAAATATGTAAAAGAACTGCTCAAAAGATTTAAGTTCGAACAAGCCAAGCCACCTCAACACCAATGAGCACAAGCATTAAGCTAGAAAGTGATGAGAAAGGTAAATCGGTAGATGCCAAACAATTCCGAGGTATGATTGGCTCACTCCTTTATCTTACTGCAAGTAGACCGGACATACAATTCAGTGTTTGTCTTTGTGCTAGATACCAATCTAGTCCAAAGGAAGCCATTTAATTGCAGTCAAGAGAATTTTCAGATATCTCTCAGGTACGTATGAATTGGGCCTTTGGTATCCAGCAGGTAGTAGTTTTGAGTTGATTTCTTATTCTGATGCAGACTACGCTGGATGTAAAATTGACAGGAAAAACACTAGTGGCTATTGCCAAATGCTTGGTGGTTGCATGGTTTCGTGGGCATCCAAAAAGCAACACTCAGTAGCACTCTCCACTGCAGAGGCAGAATATGTTGCTGCAGGGAGTTGTGCGACACAAGTGTTGTAGATAAAGAGTCAACTGTGTGACTATAACATCGATATTGGATGCACACCTTATCCTATGTGACAACACTAGTGCAATCAATCTATCAAAGAATCCCATTCAACACTCTAGGACAAAACACATAGAGATTCGTCATCATTTCTTGAGAGATGAGGTAGCCAATAAACCTTGGAAATTAGCTTCATACCCATTGAAAAACAATTGGCTGACATCTTTACCAAACCTCTGGCAGAAGATAGATTCACCACATTGAGAAGAGAATTGGGTTTGTGCAAATTGCAATGAAACTTAACACAAATGTTAAGCATATGTCTTTGTGCCCTAACTATGAGGTATATCAAATGGTGATGTGTGGAAGAACAAGTTATGCTTGTTTGGAAACTCTCATTATGCGTGAGAAAATATCTCCGCCAAGTATCCATAGTCATGTGGCATGAAAGGGGCATGTACTCTACATATGGAATTAGTTTCTTTACAATTATGCCCATTCAAAATTCTCCTTGAAAATCTGAAAACACTTGACGGTCTGTCTACTACATGCTTGGTGTGCTTATTTGATTGGTCTATATGTGCAAATTTGTCTTCATGAACTTGAGTATCTTTGTACAAAATAGCACACATTATGGGGGAGCAAGTTAAGGTTAGATGAATGCTAATGTGAAGGAAATCACTCAAATTTTCTCTATCTCAATTCCCTCACAACCTTTGCTCAATTCTATCTTTCATTCTATTCTTAAACTGCCTCTGTACAGCATCTGTCGACAGCCTACAAGCACCCTATCGACAGATCAGGCCAGACAGAACACTATTTTTGTACACTGTCTACATCTGTTGACAGGTCCACTTTCCTCTGTCGACAGATATGTACAGTCTCTGCCTCCCAGAACCCTTAATCTTCTGTCTGTGTGATCCTATCGACAGGCCATTTCTTTCTGTCGACAGACACACTGAAAGTTGGAACTTCAAGCCCATTTCTTCACACATTCTGTGAGCATCTTCATGTTTAACAAATAAGGTGTCTATAAGGTGTTAATGCATGTTTGACCACACCATGTACAAATGATATTTAAGCTATTCTTTATACCACTATGATTTTCACATACTACTCATGTTTGGGTTTAGGTTCTATCATTTTGGAAACATTTCACAACTCTAAGCTATACACCTCACTCCTCTAAATAATTTCTTTGTAGGCAAACATAGTTCTCAATTTACTTGATCAGTCTTTTGGTCATGGAACTGTATGTCTAATATTGATAGCTAATCATATAAACTACTTGATCTTGAGCTTTTAAAGCAATACTTAGAGAACAGCTACCTATTTCTAAAAATAGCATTCACATAAGAAAAATAAAAATCAACTTCAAATTGGGATAAATATAGAGCAATGTGTATTTTGCTGAGTAACCGGGGTGATGGGCATCACAAATGTCTGCCCTCGCGTCAAAAGGCTCACTCATCAACTCTGTACAACGGTATGCTAGACACTTCCACTGAGTAACTGGGGGTATGGAACTTGTAATGTCTATCCTCACGTCAAAAGGTGTGAAGTCCTCTTAAGTACCACTTTTTCCCATTGCCTTTCTGAATTGCAAATAAAGAAAAATGAAATAGTGTGAAGCCTCCACTGAGTCATAAATCTCAGGGTCATTGGTTTTATGATTGTCTTGACATATAGATATTCATTTCATGCATCATTTGCCTATCACAAAATGGGGATTGTGTTGTCATACACTGCATTTATACAATGAAGGGTGAGAGTGCATTGGTCTTCATTTTAGTAGGTGTTTTCTTAATGCTCTAACTACAAATTCCTTGGGTATTATGTTAAAATCATTAAGGAAAATGAATTGGATTTTTATATCTTTGTATATGGTTGGTTAAAATATGTGTTCACCTCTTATACACCTTAAATAAACATTAGGAACCACTGCTCCAAAGTTCCAATTCACAAAACCCACCAAAACAGCAAACTGGCCATTTACTGTATGTCCCTGTCGGCAGGCATCAGGGGCCCTGTCGACAGCCGGCGGCCAGAGTTCGTCTGGAAGCCCACCAGGCAAGGGTTTAAGGCTGGATTTTGTGGGACCCAACCTTTCAAATTCTCACACCTTCTTTAAAAGGTTCCCAACCCTTCCACCCTCTACCACTTCCCAAAACCCTTCCCTTTCCTCCTTTCACACAAAATCCTTCCTCTTCCAGGCCACCAGAAGAGATCTCCACCCCTTGCGTATTCCCCTTCCTGTGTCTCCTTTTCTCTACCCTCCTAGTCAACATCTACATCAAGCTACAACCTCTGATGGCTCCCGGCCAAGAAGATGGCATCCCGTCGTCGTCCTCGGTCTCCCGAAGCCGGCCAGGCTCCAGGGCACCGCCGAGTGTCGGACGAAGCACTGGGAAGATCGTTTGCCGGAGCTCATCATCCCGCCTACACTCTTCGTCTTCTCGATTCCCATGGTACCTTCACGAAGCTCGTGCAGCCCCGCTACATCGACTTCGCTCGTTGGAGGATATGTTTCCGAACTCAGCCTCTCTTTGATGTCCAGGGTTGGGCTCCCTTTTGCTCCGATCACAAGCTGTACTCCCCATCGCTGTGACCGAATTCTACCACGACCTCCGCTTGTCCAGTAGTGGGTGTTAACTCAAAGGCAAGGGAAAACTCCCTTCTTGATAACTCCAAACCTCTTCTCCACCGCCTTGCAAATCCCCAACACCAGGATAGACATGAAGTCCCATCATCCAACCCCGAAGAGTACCACACTCTCATTACTCTGCAGCCTTACGACCCTACTGATCATAAGCAAATGAATGCCAACTCCTTCCCTCCACTTCATCGTCTCATTCATCACATCTTCACCACCCTCATCGTTCCAAAGGATGTAGCCGAGAACTTGTAACCTCCCTTCACAAGTCTCTGCTTCATCAATTCCTCCATGCTGAACCCATCAATCTACCCCTCCTAATGGTCTCTATCCTTCGCATTTGCATAAGCAGTGCCAAGAGATCCATGCCATATGCCTGACACCTCACATCACTCTTCTTGTTCATTGGTATTCAAATCCCAAAGAGAGTTGACTGCACTTAAATCCGTAGCTCCTATGACCTCACTGCTGTTCAAGAATGGGCTACAAGCTGGTAGAGGGCATATCACTCGAGACCTCAAGGGTAAAGGGAAGCTGTAGTTGATGATGATGGTGATGAGAAGAAGATGAAGATGATGATCAGGATGAAGATGAAGACTCCTAGTCTGAGCCTCTGATGCTCCTGGAGATGCTCCTATCATGCTGATGCTGAGCCCTTTATCCATGATCTACTTGCTCAGTTACAACTTCAGATGACAATAGGGTTTGATAGGCTCAATGCACGAATGGACACAATGGACTCTAGCATTGCAGCACTAGATTCGCGTCTAGACACCATTATTACTGAGCATCTTACACAGCCACTGATGAAGATGCTTAGCTAGTTTATGTGTCTAGGATTGACTCTAGTCCTATTACCTTAGTTTCATTGAATCCTATTATGTTTTATGTAATGTTGCTTTCAAATGGTCATCATGCCATGTCTTTCCCTTTACATGTAATTTCTCCTATTAGCACCTCATGTACTGTGTATGCCTTATGGAAAATCAATGCAAATCCTTGTTCTGTGCATAATACATGTGTCTCTGGTGTGTGCTTTTGGATGTTGTCAAAAGTGGGAGAAAACTCAAATATGCACTTACTTAATTGATTAATTTTCTCATCATCAAAAAGGGGGAGAATGTTGGGTTCACATTCTAAATAATAAATACAACATGTTTTTGATGATGAACAATGATGAACATGTAAACAAATGTGAACAATGTGAATTGAGTTTAATGCATGAGATCTTCATACAAATGACTTGTCACAATAACTTGGTACAATGCTTGATTATATATGTTCATAATATCTCACTAACTATGTTTACTAATGTAGGGGATATACTATGCAAGACATGTGCCAACAACAAGTATGAAAGATCAAGAAAGTCAAAAGACAGTGTACCTGTCGACAGCCATCAAGACCCTGTCGACAAATACCAACAGTTAGCAACATACATGTTCTGGAAAACAAGCCCTGTCGACAGCAACAAAGCCTCCTGTCGACAGAAGCATACAGTCAGAAAATCACAATTCTGGAAAACATGTGCCTGTCGACAGCACCAAGGCACCTGTCGACAGATGCACACAGTGAGAGCTTCACAGAACTTCTAGACTTCTGGAATTTGGCACACTGTTGATCCCTGTCGATAGCAGGTGTATGACCTGTCGACAGACGTACAGAAGCTTCATATACGGGAAGTTGAAAGTTACCAAACTTGGTGTTTCCTTCTACCACGTCTCTCCATATGTAAACACCAATATATACATCCTTTTGAAGCAAATCTGTACACAAGCAGCCTCAAGCAAGAACCCTAAAGAGTTTCAAGAGAAGTCTTGTTCTGCTGCTCTGCTTCAACCTACCGCCCAGAACCAAGAAGAGAAGTCTCTCCAGCGGAAGGTGAAGCCTGAACGTCGTGGATTCAAGTGTCTCCATCAACTTGTGATCATCAAGACGAAGCTTGAAGTCCATCCAGACGTTTACCCGAAGAGTTTACAAATTTGGATTTGTTCTTCAACTCTCAAACTCTCTCTGTTTCTACTTTTTCATATTTGTTTGTGTGTGTTGTGTTTCAAGCAGTCCTTGTGCTTGATACACTGTGTGGGTGTTGATCTGATCATGGTTGCACATCAGATAACATATGTGTGTGAGTTGTAGTTTGTGAACTAGCTCTAAGCAGATTGTTCTGCGTGTGTGTGTGGCCCGTGGATCTAGGATACACGAGTTGTGTACTTCGAACCACGTAAATCTGCGTGTCTCATGGTTTGAATGCTTTTACGCTAGATGTTTGGTAGGCACGGCGTCTATACACACGTATTGTAGTTTGCTATCTATCTGTCATCAAGTCACACACATCCACATATAGCTTAGAGTTTAATATTGTTTTGATAATCTGTGTTTTAAAAAAAGAAGGTGATAAACATTTTTAATTGACAGTAATCTATTCAACCCCCCTTTTAGATTACCATATAGGGAATCCGCAACCCTTCAA
>JACBKR010004003.1:0-26337 GCA_014218235.1 Colocasia esculenta | reverse complement strand
GATTAGCCAAGTTTAAAGTGTTTGCTACTTATTATCGTAATTCATGAATAAGTCGAAAAATCATTATCACACGTACTTGGATGAGTCGGAAAATTAAAAAAAAATCATATATGGAATTCAAATAAATCCTCTAATGATCATCATGAAATTTTGGTCAATAAAAATCATTTTGGGTAGGTTTAAGAGTTATTGTGACCGATTATCCAAATTAGAAAACAAGTCGAAAAATCGTTAACACGGAAATACGACGCAACCAAAAATTAAATAAAAATGTTAGGGAGACTTCCAACGTTATATATTAATAACCTAATATCATAATTGGGCCAATGGCATCATTTGTCCCAAAAATCAAATGAAGCAAGAAAATGCATGGAAATTCGTAGCTTAAATAAGCTGAAATTAGAAAGAGGTAATTATAGTTGAATTGGAAGAGATCTTGCATTCTTGGCAACCAATTTGTGCTTAACTATGGTGGGAGGTTTCCTAAAGCCTCACACACTCAATGGAGGAAGAAATCCTCAAAATAGGAAACTAATAAGCCAAAACCGCAACCCTAGTTTCCTTGTCACAATAGGACTCCTAAACACCATGGTTGCTTAAATACACTTCACCAAACTCAAGGGACGAGTTTTACAACTTGTTGGGGTCGTGTGGATGAGCTCTTGGTGGCTGGGGAGCTGTGGATCGACCACAAGAAGACCATCTTCTTCCCCTTTTTGTCTGCTTCGACCTGTGCAAACCATCCCCTTAGAGTCGACCAAAGGTGAGTCAAACCATAACCAAACCTTGCAAGGCTTATACCCTGGAAAGAGGGTCAAGTCAACTGGAATGCCCAATTTTCGTGTAGTATACACGGAGTTTAAGCGTTCTTCAAACAGTGGTCTGAACAAGGGATTTCTGAAGAACGAGATTTCATCAACCAAGAAGGTAGGTTTTCTCGGGCCAAATCTTAACAAATCTTATACCAATGTGTAGAGCATCAAGTCTAGTTTCATGCCTAATTGGTTTCATCGAATTCCAATGAGTAGATTTTGAATTATAGGCGTTTTTCCAAAGTCGCGCATGTTAGGGTCTTTTCCTGTTCAAGTCAATTTATCACGTACCTCGAGACCATTTAAAATTGTTTAAAATCATAGTTCTCTTCTTTGTCATGTTCCCAACAACTTTCATGTTGAGACTTTTGTCTGAAGAGCCCTAGTTTAGGAGATATAAGCGTTGCATGATCAAACCTTCTCTGAGTGCAGTTTTCTGTGTTTTCGGTCTGACCCTGAACCACGTCCAGGCAGGTGGATGCGATTCAAGGGCCTGGTATCGCGTCGCCCAGGAGCGACGCAATCCCATGAAAGGTGTCTGCTCCCCGGACGTGATTTGAACGTTGACCAGTCCACGCCCCGCGTGGGTCTGCGCGCCGCCTGGGAGTCCGGGCCGCTCTGAAACGCGGGGTCCGACCCGATGCGTTTCGGAGGCTTTCCCGCCCAAGTGTTTTTTTTTTATGATTTCTTGTAGACGCGTCCGAGACCCCGACGCATTTCAATCATGAAGGCGGCCACCCTCTTGGACGCGATTTTGACTTTTCCCCGTTTCGCTGGTTTTCACTGTGCAATGTGACCGAAGTGCGTCCACTGTGTGGACGCATATTCAAGGTCTACCCGAGGTCTGTTTAACATGGTATCCAGTGTGTCATTTCATATCTTGGGTCTGATCATTACATGATATCTGTTAATGGCTTAAAAATGTTTAACTCATTAAAAAGTTTTAAGTACACAAACATTATTCTAATTGCTTCCTTAATGACATGACCATTCATGTAGCTTTTGATTCACTCTTTGTACTGTTCTAGCTTATTAAAATGATAATCTGTTATCTTAAAATCTTGCAATCCATGTTTAGTTAAAGCGCATAGTTTCATGTCATGTCATGTTATCATGCTAAGTGCTTTCAGCGAGTTTGAAACGATGCTTTGTGAATTGAGACGCGTTCATCACTACACACTTGCACATCTAGGCAGCCCTTTCTGGGAAATGGAAGCTCTCTACCGATCATTCCGAATTGGTAGACTAGCGACCTTTTTCTCCAAGGCCTCCGTAAATCTCCTCTGACCATGGATTCCCACATGGCCGACGAGTTGGTTGTACCATTAAAGTTCCTGGAGATAGCGTGCACTCCTCTCTCATCTTGTTCTCGTGAGTGTGATTACAATATAGACTAAAGCCATTAATGTGAAGATTGAATTAAGCACAAATCGTACCGTTATGCTGCCAAATTATCTCTTGACCATTATTCTCATGAAATCATGTTCAATTACTTATTACTCGTTCTCATCATCATCATGAACATGACATTACACATGCTTACTTATTGAAACTCTCATTGGCATTATTAATGACTGTGGGTATCTACATTTAAATTTAAGTGAGATGCTGACGGGCACGGCGAGTGCCAAGGGCTCCAGTCTAGCCCCAATGACGGAGAGTCATAATTAAATATATGTTAACCATGGGGTATAATGATTACTGGCGTTCCATCTGTGCTGGAGTCATGCGTGTCGTGTTGAATGATAGATACAATAACCACATACACGTGTCCTAGTGTACATTCTTGAGGATCTTTTCTTGGTGTACATTAGTGTCTACGCCTGATTAGTGTTACATTATCGTGATCGTGCGTTCTTGCGTGCTTGCTTGCGTGATATGGCCATCCTGCATTTATTACAATTAGTGATATCTTACGTTCTTGAAAACTATTGACATCAAGTGAAATCTGTGTGCTTGTACAAAGTGATCTGTTGCTAGTTCTATCTTGTCATTGTGTTCTAAAATCTGTTCTATCATGATCACTCTATCTAGCTTGTTCATGTATCATGTTTAAATGAGTTTTATCGTACATGCATATCATGACATTCATCGTGCTTACCTAGTTCTAAATTGCTAATCACTTATATCATTGCCCGCACATTGAGATATAAATCTTACGGGGCTAGTTTGCTCATTCCCTACTTTTACCCAATCTAGGTGACTATGAAGTTCAAGAGGAAGAATAAGTCAAGGATGGGAATGCGTCCGAGTGATGAGCGTTCCAACTATGTGTCTAGCTATAGTTAGTTTGCTTTGAGCGTTAGATTCATGTAGTAGGAAGTGAGGTATTATGTACTTTTCTTTTTTTATAAGTCTTAGTCCTGTAATAGTTTCTATTTGAAATACAATGAGTTGAGATTTGAATACAAGATTAGTTGAGTTCAATATTTGGGCCCTATGATGATGTATGTTATACATTTAGTGTGTGCTAGTTAGAGGCTTATTTGCCGACTGTTCACGTCTCGGGATATCGACTCGAATTTATTCCGCATTATTAATATCCGCTGTGTAATTCTCAAGACATGACTAGTTGGGAAGGGTCACCATCGTGCTGGGGTCGTGAGGAGGCGAGCTAGGGAACCAGGAGAGGAGGAGGACGGCCAAGAACCCAGCTTCTTCTCCAACCTTTCTCTGCTGCGACCCGTGCAGAAGATCTCTCTTAGATACAACCAAAGGTAGGTGTTCTCGGGCTTAATCTAAACGTAGCACATACCACTGGAAAGAGCATCGAGTCTAGTTTCATATACATGTGTTTTCCCCAATTTTTATGAACCATGTGAGTCGTATTAAGCATTTTCCAAGAGTCGCGTATGAATAGGGCTTAGGTGTCTTACTATGTTTTACACAAACGAGGCCAATTGGGTCAAACCAAAATCGTGATTCTCTTCTACTCGTTGTCCTCAACACTTTTCATGTTCAAAGTTTGTCCAAAGACCTCTGTATTTCAAGTTATAGGTCAATCATGAGGAACTGCACTGTTTTCTGTGTTTCGGGCAAGATCCATGAGCGCGACCACTCCAGTCGTCACGTTCATCACCGAATGAACGCGACGAACAAGACCATCATGTTTCAGTGAAAGGCGACAGGACATTCCGTCGTGATTAACTGTGACGGACTATTCTAACACATAAAATTGTGTGTCGTATAGGTTTCAGTGCCGATCATGAACGCGACGAAGCATGCCGTCGCGATTTGACAGTTTCCTGCCCAAGTTTTTGCACTATTTTTTATATTAGAATTTTGAAGTCAACTATTGAACGCAACGTATAGAAACATCGCGATTCAAAAGTCATAGCGACATATTGGCCTATCACGACATGAAGGCGACAGACCTAATCGTCGCGTTTCTGACGCAGCAATCATTCCGACATCGATTCCTATTGGAAAAGGCGACGATTTGTCCTGTCGCGATTTAAACGCGACAGGTAGGTCCGTCGCGATTCAGTAATTTTGCACATAGTCATGTTTTGATAGGGTACGATAC
This sequence comes from Colocasia esculenta, assembly GCA_014218235.1. Classification (NCBI taxonomy): domain Eukaryota; kingdom Viridiplantae; phylum Streptophyta; class Magnoliopsida; order Alismatales; family Araceae; genus Colocasia; species Colocasia esculenta. The sequence continues at coordinate 21,999 of JACBKR010004003.1, read as the reverse complement.
TTTGAAGTGCGACAACTGAATCCGTCACGATTTAAAGGCCAACCGAGAATATTTTCTGGAGTTGTACAGTCAACCATATGCATGCCCTACTGTCATATCATGTCATGCAGTTATTCAATGGCCTAAAAGTGATCAGCCTACATGAAGCTATAAGAATACGAATTTCTATTCTAAGTGCTCTTAATGGTTGTGTGATTACATCTACCATGTGATTGATATGAGTTATGTCCATACTCTAGCTTGTTTATAACTAGAATTGTTACATGTTAAAAGTGCAGAAATCATGTGATAGACTGAATTGTATACCATATCATGCGTCTATGTTAATTGCTTTCTGTTTTGTTTAAACCGATGGATTGTGGATTGAGACACGTTCTACACGACACATTGTACATATAGACAGCCCTCTCTTGGGGATTTGGAAACTCTCGGTTGGTCATTTCGTATCGGAAAACTAGTGACCTTTTCTCTAAGACCTCCGTAATTCTCCGTACTCCGTAGATTCCCACATGGAGACCGAGTTGGTTGTACCATCAAAGTACCAAAAGATAGAATGCACCTCTGTTCTTATTCTTCTCATGAGAGTGATTTGAACATTGAAACCAAGCCATAAATGTAAAGATTGAACTAAAATAATTAAGCCGTTATGCTGTCAAAATTTACTCAGGATCATGTCCACTTGTCTGTTCTCTATAATCATCGACATGATCTTAAGTCATAATGTCCATTGCTGAAAATCATGTTGGCCATAAATGAATGAATGGAATTACCGGAAACTATTGGAACTTCGGTCATAACCATGCCTGTGCAAATAGGGCCAGTCTGTCCTGGGAGGAGCACACGAAATACTTATAAATTGCGAGAGTATATGATCCATTGAGGTGTCTGGCAACACCTAATTGACTGCAAGATTGATCTGGGTAATTTCCACACTGTTATTGAATAATTGAATGATTGATTGATTGATTGAACTATTATATGTGAAATGGCCAAATCTATTTTACATGTCATCGTTATTGAATCCAATATGTCATCGTCCATTGGAATTCTAAGGAATTCAACTTGAGATTGTAGACGTGTTTTTTTTTTCAAAATAAATCCCACAAAGAAATTGATTTAAAAAAAAAGAAATTTTAAAATATGTATGATGAAAAGAAGTGGCGAAAGGGGTGGAAAGAAAATAAAGCGTACGTGTGTGCACAAGGTGGAGTGTGATCGCCAGACACGCAAGGGTGTCGAAGAAAACTGGTGAAAAGGAAAAGTGCGGTACTTACTTACCTTCACCCGAAGATCGCGGGAGAGTGTGTGCGGGCCCTTCTTACTCCTTCCACCGGCCGACCGATGAAGAAGATTTAGCTCCAAAGGTTACCTTACAAGAGGGAGAAAACAAGAAACATGTGAAACTTTGATTAGACTTGGAGGGTGTAGCAAAAACTCAAATGAGACAAAGTAAAACGCATTAAGCGGGCGTTAACACACCTCGTGGGGTGGTGTTAACCCTAAAAAAAGTGTAGGAGGGAGTAAATGATGTGTGTGTGTATGAAAAGAGTGTGATGAATGCTAAAAAGTGAAATAAGATAAGTGAAGTGAAGAGAAAATAGTAAGAATGGCGATGATGGCCGCTGTTTGGATGGATGAAGAGGTGGGCGAAGAACTCCTCCCGCCTCGCTCCAACGCACATGAAAGGAACGGAGATTCCCAACTCCACAAATTGGATGTATGGAATGGCTTGGAGTGAGGGGGGTACTCCCTTAGTTCGCAGTTGAGACTCCAATCCGACAGGGCTCGCCGTAGTGTATGGGTTATCCTCAAAACAATGGCCTCGGGGATCTATTTATAGGGAACAATCCTTGAATCGTGTATGGTACAGTGGATGCTTATCTCTTGAATCGCGTCCGCTAAGAGCGCCGCGATTTCCAAGAGACTTGCTACGATTAAGCGCTTCCAAAAATCGATTATAGCCTTCTTTAGAAACATGTCGACCAATACCGTTGCGTTTATAAACCTTCGATTTGCAACAATTCTTGCCAAATGTCAGAAAATGGAAACATTGAATCGCGTCCACAAAGTGGCGTGTTTCTGAGCAGAATCATTCTTTTAGAGGAAATCGATCTTCTTCAGAGGAGGTTAGAAACGCGTCGCACATAGTGGACGCAATTCTATTTACCAATAAATCTTTCCAAAACGATTTTGAAAATTGCCATAATTCAAAAATGGAAACTCTTAATCGCGACGGCTATAGTGGACGCTAATCAAAACAGGGTAAGCGCCAGAAAAGGAAGTGTGATACGCGTCGGCTTTGACTGCCGCGCAGCAAGCCTCCTAAACGGCGTCCACTGTGTCAGATGCGATTCACTAGGCTTGACAGACCCCCCTTTAGACCTCCTAGAAAAATTCCTAAAAATCCCAGAAAAATAGGAAAATCACTCAAGAGGTTAATTGAGAGCGTCACTTCGAGGCATTACGGTGTAACATAAAATTTGCTCAATATATTGCCAAAATGGCATGTCTATAGAGATATCCATTGTACATGTATTGAATATGAATCTCTTCTATATGATAAATGATCATACTGGCATTTGTTCCCTCATTATCGTTCCTTCTCACCTGCTAATTGTCACTGGATTTGTTTACTGAACCGTTCTCGTACATGTTGTATGTAAGACCCTCGAATTTGTTGCATTATTGGTATGCATGTGAATGCTTCATGTTTGTGTATGTATGTATGCAAATGTCTACGTAGTACTAGTTAGTATATTATTACATGTATGTGTATAATTAGGTATAAATAATGTATGTATTGCTTGGTAGTGTGTGCACAATACCATATAGATATTACATGTATATACATGATGTGCATGGGGTTCTGCATGATTTTGACATTCTGGCCGAAGGGCCAGTTGGCGTCCACCTATTGGACGCTAAGGGTTGTCAACGTCAATATCGTGTGACGTCAGAACTCACTTAGGCGTCCACCGATGTGTTGACGTCAAGATCCTGACCGCATGCGTAGCAGAGCCAGAAATCTCGGGAGCAAGCTACCCCAACCATTGGGGAGCTGTCCCCAACGGTCTGAAAGGGGTATCACATCATCTCCTGCGTGGATGAGAGGTCTTTGGCTATATACAAAGCCATTTTTGCAACTCACACCTTCTCTTTGCCCTTTGCAAGAGAGGAAGAGGGGGAAAAAAAAAAAGAAAACCCTAAAATCTGTGTGAAGAGCTACCTTTGCAACCCTAAATCCGGCTACCTGAAGCTTGCACCGGCCATCTACTGCAGCAAGGAGCTAGCTGGAGTGGAGGAGGAGGCTTCCCTGACCTTATCTTGGAGCCATCTTCATCCTAGAACCCGGAGTGAAGCTTTTCTAGGAGCTTCTTGGGACAGCCCAAGGAGAGCTTCACCGAGCCCTAGATCCGTTTTGTGTATTTCTAAAGGCAAGGCCCTACCCATATCGTCCCTGTATGTGTCTAGGTTGGTTTTATCATTTTTGTACATTTTCCCTCGTGTCCTAGATCCCCCAATTCACCCTATCTTTGGAGCTCGGGTCTGTGTTTTGCACAGACCTGAACTTAACGGCAACATATGTTGTCGTTAAGATCATGCTTAGCATCCAGCGATTGTGCCGTTAACATTAATTAGCGGCCATAGCTTGCCGTTAAGTCATCTGAGCAGAACAGCAAGCTGTTCTGCCCTTCTATATGATTAATTTCGATATGTTTCACGATGAGGATATAATGTAATCTCTTATATGCTATGTATACTAGCTAATGTGATGGATGGGAATGTGAATGTACACTTATTTTGTGGATGGTAGAGCTTATTTACATATTTGAAAGCATGTGGAAGAATGTTCATGTGTATGTTCTCACCATTATCCTGATAATCCGTGGTAAAATCATGTTGCCCTAATTTTGTTAGACCATGTATGTACAACCCTGTCTATGCTCTGAGTTTCTGGAATTTTCCATGATTGTATGATTTATGAATTTTCTGTTTTGGGAAATAGAAATCATGCGTAGGTCACGATAAATCTTCCGTAAATTGTGTATTGCCCAATAAAATCGGGAATAAATCATGTGGCTCTATGCATGCTAGGGTTCAGACAGTGAGTTGTTAAATTGTGATTGGTGTTCAACTCCATGCAAACTTGAATTGTGGATAGCATGTGAATTCGATGTTAGATTTTCTGTAATTACGTTTTAGGTTAGAAAAATCTGAAAATTTGCATGTGGGATCCTAAACACGAAATCAGCCAGTGGTTAAAATTTCAGGTCATTTGGACAAGTATATGACGCAATATGAATTTTCTATGTAGAAATGCGAAATTAATGCATGCCGTTGCAAAAATGATTTAATTCTTTTATTTCAACCTGAAGGGTGAAATTCCCTGAGTGTAAAATTTCTGTAATTGTAGTGTCTGTCAGGAAAACAGAGCCCCATGTGTGTGAATGAGTGAATGAGTGAGATGTGAGTGTCATGTGCTAAACTAAGTACTTAAATCGGAAAACGTGAAATGTGTAAATTGTGCCAAGTGTGACACTGCTTCCACAGAGGGCAGTGGAACCGTATCAGGGAAAAGTCCCCCTGAGAAGGTTCAATGTGTTGTGACCCTAAGGGCATTAGGGGGAAATCCTGGAGGTGGACAAGTACCACTGGTTAGGGTGGAGACTTGTTCTCCCGGTCTGCGCAGTCCAAGAGTCGCCATTGTATTGCCTAGATGGCGTCTATGTGATGTGATGTGATTGTGTGTCCTTCTTTGGTGGTTTGGACTATGTGTCACGGCACTAAATGTGAATGTGTAAATGTGTATGTGTTCATGTGAAAAATGTGAATGTGAACAATGTGTAAAAGTGCATGTGTAAAGTGGTGAAATATGCGAATTTGAAATTGTGTAAAAATGTGAAACCAAAATGTGAGGATGTGAGTTTGTAATCCATGTTATGACAATCTGAAATCATGCTTAAACAGTAGCTTTACTATGTTATGATCATGTTTATGTATGCAAATGCCTAGAATCCATGCTAGGGATAATTGTTAAGCATATATAAACAACTTCCATACTTGGTTGTTCACATGTTGTGATTTAATCGTTGTTGTAGCTCTCATGTGTTAGATTATGGTTGCTAAAGCATGTAAAACCAGCAAGCTTAAAGCATGTAAAATGGTTACGTATATGCGTAGGAATGTGTAGATTCCATGTTAGGTATGGTTCCTTTCGTGCATGCTCGGAAATTCATGTTAATGGCTTTCATGTTGGTTGGTTGAAGATAGATTTTTATGTGAGAAATGAATAGAAAGAATGTGATAGGTGATTCTATTTTAGGAAATCTGAAAGCATAGTCCATGTGTTTAAATTGTAGATTCACCATGATAGGTTGTAAAATTAATGTCAAGCATGCTACATGTTGTGTCTTGTGAACGTGTATGTAGAACCTACTATGATATGTGCATGTACGGTATGTGTAGAATTACTTGCGGAGTCTTTTAGACTCACTACTTGCTTCGGCGTACAGGTGTAGTCGGTGACGAGACACTCATGGAGGAGACGTTGGAGACCGACTCCGAGCGCGGAGATTAGAGTGTTGGAGTACTTGTGACATTTTGTGATTTTCATAGTATGTAAATTGAACATTGTACTAGCATTATCATGGAAGAATGTATAAGTATGGACATCTATGTATTTGATTTTCAGCAATTTAAATTATGTGGACTTTTAGCTCTTAAATGTTATCGAAACATGTATGTTAAATGCGGATGATGAATGAAATGAAGATAGTGGTTCTTTTACTTGCTACTCTGTTCTTATATTCACGTATATCTCAACTGATGTTATTGTTGGGTAAATGTCCCACTGTGGCAACGTTCACTATATCGACGTGGTTGGTATAACTATACCGATATAATGAGGGTCGCTATAGAGATTGGTATCAGAGCGACCGGTTGAGATTGCACATGAATATACCTAAGTCATCATCCCCATTACATGTTAAGTCTACATAGGAATGTCCACATGTGTAAAATTGATTAACAATGAATGAAAAGTAGATAAGGAAATGGTTAGAAAACCTAGCTCTAATGGTGGCTGAAATTTATTACAGCCATGGCTTCGAGAGGTAGGCGTGGTGGAGCGCCGGCCCGTGAGGAAGAGCCGAGACGTGACGAGCGGGCGGAGCAGCAGGCCCCGGCACCGCCAGGTCCTATACTTCCCCCACCGCCGCCTGTGGATTATGGAGTATTCATGCAAGGTCTGGTGCAAGCCATGCAGACGCAGGCTCATACCCAGGCAGCACTCCAGGCTCAATTAGAGGCCCAGGTTGGACTAATGAAATGAATTATTATCTGTTTTATTTAATTATGTGATATTGTGTTGATTGTGAATTGCTTGTTGTGTACTGTAGCAGGCTCAAGGACCAGCTTAGGACCATGGTGGACCCTCTACCATGGAGAGATTCAAGAGGATGCTGCCAACCTCTTTTAAGGGGGAGAGCGATCCGTTGTTGGCTGAAAGCTGGATGAGGGAGATAGAAAAGATCTTCCGAGCCATCAGGTGTGCAGATGAGGACAAGGTCACATTAGCCACCTACATGCTACAGGTATGTGTTAATTTTGTATGATTGTATGTTTGCTAAGCTAGATTTGTTTAGATGGTGCTTATGAGCGGTGTACTGCAGGAAAGAGCTGATGTATGGTGGGGGTCATTGCTGCGTACCCGGTTTGAGGATGGAGCTATCGATGTTGCTTGGGACGAGTTCGTGAGGCTCTTCGGGCCAAGTTCATCCCCGAGCATGTGCAAGATCGGATGGAGCAGGAGTTCCTCTCTTTGGCTCAAGGCTCCATGACCGTGCTGGAATATGAGGCAAGATTCTCTGAACTCTCTAAGTATGCACCTCATATCGTGGCAGATGAGGCAGGAAGACAAAGAAGTTCGTGATGGGACTCAAGCCATCACTGCGGACGAGACTCGTGGCGTTTGACCACCGGACTTTGGACGAGGCCCTCAGCGCTGCTTGTAGGCAGGGAGGGAGAAATGGAGCAATACCTGGAAGAAAAGAAAGCTTCGCAGAAGAGGCCAGCAGCGACTTTCCAGCGGCAAGACAAAAGAAAGCGGTGTACCAAATCCAGCAACGACCAGTAGCAGTTGGCAGTACTCAGGTACCTTCTGTACGTTCCCCGGTGTGAAGAAGGAGTGTCCTACTGTGGGAAGACACACGGTGGATCCGAGTGTTGGTTGGTAGCGGGTAGATGCTTGAAGTGCGGGAGCAGCGACCACAAGATCAAAGATTGCCCAAGACTTCAGCAGGGAGTCCAGCGCGGAGCGCCAGCCCAGCGGTAGCGGCAGCAGCGCCAGCTACAGGAAGACCAGGAAGGCCTCGAGCCCCAGCTCGAGTGTTGCTTTGCGCGCGAGGACGCCGAGCAGGCGGAGCATGTCACTGAAGGTACGGTTTTGCTTTTAGGTGTGCACGCTCGGGTTTGTTTGATACGGGTGCTACTCACTCGTTCATTTCCGAGCGGTTCGCTAGGCAGTTAGCCTAGAGTCAGGCATAGAGTCTGAGGATTTAGAGGTCCCTTTGTCTGTGCACATCCCTGCGGGTACGGTATCGACTAGGAAGTGTATTCCACGTTACCTGTGTGCATTGAAGATAGAGTCATAGATGGGTGTTTCTTCTTGCTAAAGATGAAGGACTATGATGCTATTCTTGGTCTGGATTAGCTAGAGGAGCACTATGTGTTAGTGGATTGTCGTCGGAAGAGGATTGTTTTCTGCATTCCTGGTGAGGATGAGTTCTCTCACCCCTTGCCAAGGAACTTGGCGGGAAAGTTGGTCATCTCTGCCATGAAGGCGATGCGCATGGTGAACAAGGGTTGTGACGCTTTTCTTGCCAGCGTGGTATTAGTACCAGAGGCTGAAGGGTCACTACTCTTGCAGAGATTGAGGTAGTGCAGGATTTTCCAGATGTCTTTCCTGATGACTTGTCTGGATTGCCACCGGATAGAGAGATAGAGTTTACCATAGAGTTGCTTCCGGGCACCTCTCCTATCTCGAAGGCTCCATATCGGATGGCACCTGCGGAGTTAGCCGAGTTAAGGAGGCAGTTGCAGGAGTTAATTGATAAGGGATTTATTCACCCTAGTGTTTCCCTTGGGACGCACCTGTATTATTCGTCAAGAAGAAAGACGGATCACTTAGGTTATGCATTGACTATAGAAAGTTGAACCAAGTGACTGTGAAGAACAGTATCCCTTACCTCGTATTGATGATTTGTTTGACCAATGCGAGAGGCATCAGTCTTTTCTAAGATTGATTTGCGATCTGGTTATCATCAGTGAGGATTCGGAGTGAGGATGTGTCCAAGACGGCGTTTAGAACCCGTTATGACATTATGAGTTTTTGGTCCTTCCTTTCGGATTGACCAATGCCCCTGCAGCGTTCATGGATCTCATGAACAGGGTGTTTAGGCCTATTTAGATAGCTTTGTCGTAGTGTTTATGAGATGATGTGTTGGTCTACTCTCGGACGAGGCCACACACCGTCAGCATCTGAGGTTAGTGTTAGAGGTTCTCCGTGAGCACAAGCTGTATGCTAAGTTCAGCAAGTGCGATTTCTGGTTGCGCAAGGTTCATTTCCTCGGGCATGTTATCTCCGGTGCTGGTGTAGCAGTTGATCCAGCAAAGGTCCAGGCAGTTATGGATTGGGAGGTTCCCAGACCCCTTCGGAGATTCGTAGTTTTCTTGGTTTAGTTGGTTACTATCGGTGATTATTGAGGGATTTTCATCCATCGCCACCCTTTGACTCAGCTCACCAGAAAGGGAGTGAAGTTTGTTTGGTCCGAGAAGTGTGAGAGTAGTTTTCAATTGTTGAAGACTAAGCTCACGTCAGCCCCGGTGTTAGTCTTACCGAGGGTGTAGAGGGTTTTACTATCTACAGATGCGTCTCGGATTGGTTAGGCTGTGTGCTCATGCAGCAAGAAAGGGTAGTGGCTTATGCTTCTCGTCAGTTGAAGGAGCATAAGAAGAACTATCCGACTCATGACTTGGAGCTCGCAGCAGTGGTTCATGCACTAAAGATTGGAGGCACTATATTTATGGTGTCAGATTTGAGGTGTTTTCCGACCACAAGAGCTTGAAGTATCTTTTCTCCCAAAAGGAATTAAACCTGAGGCAGAGGAGATGGATTGAGTTCTTGAAGGACTATGACTTCGACCTTCAGTATCACCCTGGGAAGGCGAATGTCGTAGCGGATGCTCTGAGTAGAAGGAGGCCATCTCTCCAGCAGGATTGGAAGATGTTGGAGGATGCGGCTTGCGCGTTGACTGAGTTAGAGCCATCGCTATGCAGGCTTTCGTAGCTCAGTTATCCCTTAGGTCCTCGGGTTTGGATGAGGTGATCGAGCAACAGGAAGCCGATCTAGACTCTTAGAGTTAGTAGGAAAGGCAGGCATTGCTCGTGATGAGGACGGTGTGATTAGATTCCATCACCGTGTTTGTGTCCCCGATTTGGTAGATGTCCGTGAGCATGTGTTAGCGAAGGCTCATAGATCGCGATTCTCTATTCATCCGGGTAACACTAAGATGTACCAGGATCTGAAGAGATCATTTTGGTGGTCCGGTATGAAGAAGGATGTAGCGGATTATGTGTCTAGGTGTTTGGTGTGTCAGCAAGTGAAAGCCGAGTGGCAGCGACCATCCGGCCTTATGCAGAGGATGAGATCCAGTTGGAAGTGGGAAGCTGTCACTATGGATTTTGTTTCGGGTTTGCCTCGATCTAGAAGAGGCAATGACTCGATTTGGGTAGTTGTAGATAGATTCTCGAAGACTGCTCATTTCTTGCCTATGAAGAAGAAGCAATCAGTAGAGAGTTAGCTAGATTGTATGTTAGTAGTGTCATTAGACTGCATGGTGTGCCGAAGTCGATCATTTCGGATCGAGATCCGAGGTTCACTTCGAGGTTATGGAAGGGTCTTCAGGATGCTTTAGGTTCGGAGCTGAAGCTCAGTTCGGCGTTTCATCCCCAGACTGATGGACAGTCCGAGAGGACTATCCAGACGCTCGAGGATATGTTGAGGGCGTGTGTTCTGGATTGGAAGGATGATTGGGAGCGCCATTTACCTCTGGTGGAGTTCGCATACAACAACAGCTTTCATGCGAGTATTGGTATGGCTCCATTCGAGGCGTTGTATGGTCGGCCCTGCAGATCTCCGTTATGTTGGGAGGAGATTGATGATAGGCAGTTGATCAGTCCGGAGTTAGTTCAGGAGACTTCGGATAAGATCCAGCTGATCAGAAAGAGGCCTGTTGCGGCACAGGATAGGCAGAAGAGTTATGCCGACAACAGGAGGAAGGATTTGGAGTTCGAGGTTGGTGATCATGTCTTCTTGAAGATATCGCCTACTCGAGGAGTTGTCAGATTTGGCAAGCATAGTAAGTTGAGCCCTAGGTTCATTGGCCCATATGAGATCTTAGACGTTGGGCAGCGTGGCATATGAGCTAGCGTTACCCCCATCTTGGCTAGTGTTCATCCCTTTTTCCACGTTTCGATGCTCAGGAAGTATGTCCGAGATCCGTCTCATGTGATTAGTCATGAGCCAGTGGAGATTCAGCCAGATGTCGTATGTCGAGCAACCAGTAGCTATTCTTGACCGGAAGGTTCAGCATCTCCGGAACAAGAGTATTGCGTCGGTGAAAGTTCTCTGGCGGAACTTCTCGCGAGAGGAGGCTACTTGGGAGCTTGAGGATGCGATGAAGAAGAAGTATCCCCTTTTGTTTGAGTAGTGTCATTCTAACTTCGAGGACGAAGTTTTCTTTAAGGGGGAAGAGGGTTAAGACCCTCGAATTGTTGCATTATTGGTATTGCATGTGAATGCTTCATGTTGTGTATGTATGTATGCAAATGTCTACGTACGTACTAGTTAGTATATTATTGCATGTATGTGTATAATTTAGGTATAAATAATGTATGTATTGCTTGATGGTAGTGTGTGCACAATACCATATAGATATTACATGTATATATACATGATGTGCATGGGGTTCTGCATGATTTTGACTTCTGGCCGAAGGGCCAGTTGGCGTCCACCTATTGGACGCTAAGGGTTGTCAACGTCATATCATGTGACGTCAGAACTACTTAGGCGTCCACCGATGTTGACGTCAAGATCCTGACCTGCATGCGTAGCAGAGCCGGAAATCCGGGAGCAAGCTACCCCAACCATTGGGGAGCTATCCCCAACGGTCTGAAAGGGGTATCACATCATCTCCTGCGTGGGGTGAGAGGTCTTTGGCTATATACAAAGCCATTTTTGCAACTCACACCCTTCTCTTTGCCTTTTGCAAGAGAGGAAGAAGGAGGAAAAAAGAGAAAACCCTAAAATCTGTGTGAAGAGCTCACCTTTGCAACCTAATCCGGCTACCTGAAGCTTGCACTGGCCATCTACAGCAAGGAGCTAGCTGGAGTGGAGGAGGAGGCTTCCCCGACCTTATCTTGGAGCCATCTTCATCCTAGAACCCGGAGTGAAGCTTTTCTAGGAGCTTCTTGGGACAGCCCAAGGAGAGCTTCACCGAGCCCTAGATCCGTTGGTGTATTTTCTAAAGGCAAGTACCCTACCCATATCGTCCCTGTATGTGTCTAGGTTGGTTTTATCATTTTTGTGCATTTTCCCTCGTGTCCTAGATCCCCCAATTCACCCTATCTTTGGAGCTCGGGTCTGTGTTTTGCACAGACCTGAACTTAACGACAACATCTGTTGTCGTTAAGATCATGCTTAGCGCAGCGATTGTGCCGTTAACATTAATTAGCGGCCATAGCTTGCCGTTAAGTTCATCTGAGCAGAACAGCAAGTTGTTCTGCCCTTCTATATGATTAATTTCGGATATGTTTCACGATGAGGATATAATGTAATCTCTATATGCTATGTATACTAGCTAATGTGATGGATGGGAATGTGAATGTACACTTATTTTGTGGATGGTAGAGCTTATTTACATATTTGAAACATGTGGAAGAATGTTCATGTGTATGTTCTCACCATTATCCTGATAATCCGTGGTAAAATCATGTTGCCCTAATTTGTTAGACCATGTATGTACAACCCTGTCTGTGCTCTGAGTTTCTGGAATTTTCCATGCTTGTATGATTTATTGAATTTTCTGTTTTGGGAAATAGAAATCATGCGTAGGTCACGATAAATCTTCCGTAAATTGTGTATTGCCCAATAAATTGGGAATAAATCATGTGGCTCTATGCATGCTAGGGTTCAGACAGTGAGTTGTTAAATTTGTGATTGGTGTTCAACTCCATGCTAACTTGAATTGGGATAGCATGTGAATTCGATGTTAGATTTTCTGTAATTACGTTTTAGGTTAGAAAAATCTGAAAATTTGCATGTGGGATCCTAAACCGAAATCAGCTAGTGGTTAAAATTTCAGGTCATTGGACAAGTATATGACGCAATATGAATTTTCTATGTAGAAATGCGAAATAATGCATGCCGTTGCAAAAATGATTTAATTCTTTTTATTTCAACCTGAAGGGTGAAATTCCCTGAGTGTAAAATTTCTGTAATTGTAGTGTCATGTCAGAAAATAGAGCCCCATGTGTGTGAATGAGTAATGAGTGAGATGTGAGTGTCATGTGCTAAACTAAGTGCTTAAATCGGAAAACGTGTGAAATGTGTAAATTGTGCCAAGTGTGACATGCTTCCACAGAGGGCAGTGGAACCGTATCAGGGAAAAGTCCCCTGAGAAGGTTCAATGTGTTGTGACCCTAAGGGCATTAGGGGGAAATCCTGGAGGTGGACAAGTACCACTGGTTAGGGTGGAGACTTGTTCTCCCGGTCTGCGCAGTCCAAGAGTCGCCATTGTATTGCCTAGATGGCGTCTATGTGATGTGATGTGTTGTGTCCTTCTTTGGTGGTTGGGACGTGTCACGGCACTAAATGTGAATGTGTAAATGTGTATGTGTTCATGTGAAAAATGTAAATGTGAACAATGTGTAAAAGTGCATGTGTAAAGTGGTGAAATATGCGAATTGAAATTGTGTAAAAATGTGAAACCAAAATGTGAGGATGTGAGTTTGTAATCCATGTTATGACAATCTGAAATCATGCTTAAACAGTAGCTTTACTATGTTATGATCATGTTTATGTATGCAAATGCCTAGAATCCATGCTAGGGATAATTGTTAAGCATATATAAACAACTTCCATACTTGGTTGTTCACATGTTGTGATTTATCGTTGTTGTAGCTCTCATGTGTTAGATTATGGTGCTAAAGCATGTAAAACCAGCAAGCTTAAAGCATGTAAAATGGTTACGTATATGCGTAGGAATGTGTAGATTCCATGTTAGGTATGGTTCCTTTCATGCATGCTCGGAAATTCATGTTAATGGCTTTCATGTCTTGGTTGGTTGAAGATAGATTTTTATGTGAGAATGAATAGAAAGCATGTGATAGGTGATTCTATTTTAGGAAATTGAAAGCATAGTCCTGTGTTTAAATTGTAGATTCACCATGATAGGTTGTAAAATTTAATGTCAAGCATGCTACAGTGTGTCTTGTGAACGTGTATGTAGAACCTACTATGATATGTGCATGTACGGTATGTGTAGAATTACTTGCAGAGTCTTTTAGACTCACTACTTGCTTCGGCGTACAGGTGTAGTCGGTGGCGAGACACTCGTGGAGGAGACGTTGGAGACCGACTCCGAGCGCGGAGATTAGAGTGTTGGAGTACTTGTGACATTTTGTGATTTTCATAGTATGTAAATTGAACATTGTACTAGCATTATCATGGAAGAATGTATAAGTATGGACATCTATGTATTTGATTTTCAGCAATTTAAATTATGTGGACTTTTAGCTCTTTAAATGTTATCGAAACATGTATGTTAAATGCGGATGATGAATGAAATGAAGATAGTGGTTCTTTTACTTCCGCTACTCTTTCTTATATTCACGTGTATCTCAGCTGAATGTTATTGTTGGGAAATGTCCCACTGTGGCAACGTTCACTATATCGACGTGGGTTGGTATAACCGTACCGATATAATGAGGGTCGCTACATTGTAGACTTAGAATTGTCCCTATACGTTATTGTCATGAGATTGCTGGTAGTATCTACATGTTAACATGTTAATTAGTAAAGCATGCCCGGCACCATGAGATATAAATCCTACTAGGCGCTAATGCGCGCACACCAGCTTTCCTTAATATTTTTTAGGTGATGATTATGAGGAAAGAGAATGATGGGTACGGCCGAGGAAGAGTGATGAGCTTCTCAAGTGTACTGTCATGTCAGCCATCGAGATTAGAGTCCATAGAGTGTGTAAATAATAGGTTTACTTTTCTTGATGTCATATGAAAGGTTGCGGAATTATACTATATTGGTAATCTGAAGGGGGGTTGAATAGATTACTACCAATTAAATTACTACCACTTCTTTTGATGAAAAACACACACTTTTGAGACTTGCAACAGAGTGTAAACTAAACTTAGATGTGTTAGTTATAGATAGATAGAGTAGCAATTTATCTAGCGTGTGAAAACAACGTGCCTAGCAAACATCTAACGTAAAGGCGTGCAAGCCACAGGATACGAAGTTTTAAGGTGGTTCGGAGTACACCAACTTGTGTATCCTACGTCCACCGTCCACACACACACGCAGAAACACTGCTTATGAGCAAGTTCAACACTACAACTCACACACACGAGTTGTCTGATGTGAAACCACGATCAAATCAACACAGACCACGTAGATCAAGTACAAGAATCACTTGATCCACAACCACACACATAGAAGTGAAAACAGAGACTTAGAAGGGTCTGAGTTGGAGAATCAAATCCTTATGTAGAACTCTTCTACAGGTCGTCTGGATGATCTTCAAACTTTGTCTTGACAGGTTCAGATTGATGTAGAAGCTTGAATCACCGACGAGCTGACTTCACCTACGCTTGGAAGACGGATCTTCTTGTTTTCTGGGCGGCAGGTTGAAGCAGAGCAGCAGAGAGACTTCTTCTCTTGGATTTCCTTAGGGTATTGGATGGTGGCTGCTTATGTACGAAATTAACTCCAAAGAGTTCTGTTGAACCACTTTATGGTTGTCCTTATATTTGGTGATAACAAAACTTATGATAATTTCATATATATCTTTGTGATTAAATACTATTGAATATTTTGTTCATCTGTGTCGCATCAATCTCATAGCAAAATGCTGAGTCTCACATTGATGCAATATGGCGCACTATAATGATAAAGTCGATGTTTAATTCATATACATCGATTTCAGTTTTAAGTGCCATAGTAACAAGCGCTATAACGATTTGATCTGATTCATATAGTGCTACAACGATTTGTTAAGTGAGCGCATCGATTTGTTAAGAAATCGATCTCACAACGATTCGCTAAGTGGCATATCGATTTGATAAGAAATCGGTCTTATAACGATTTGATAAGTGAGTGCAACGATTTGTCATCACATCGATTGCCTCCATAACGATTGTCAAGAAATCGTTCCCATAACGATTCCTTAAGTGACCGAAAAGATTTGATAAGAAGTCGATGCCATAATGATTTCATAAGTGATCACATCGATTTCTTCAGGTGATCATAATGATTGCATGCCATAACGATTTCATAAGTGATCACATCGATTTCTTCAGGTGATCATAACAATTTGCATGCCATAACGATTTCATAAGTGATCACATCGATTTCTTCAGGATCATAACGATTTGCTTGCATAACGATTTCATAAGTGATCACATCGATTTGTTTACAAATGAGCAACGACTCTTCACATAACGATTTCATAAGTCATGCTCATAACGATTTCTTTATGGATTCTGTTCAAACATAGAATACCTTTATATTTCAAATATGTTTGACGCCTAAATAAAAAGTCAAATATCTTCTGACAAAAAGCTGCATGCGTAACTTCTCAGTTCTGTCAGAAAAAGATATGACTTATTAGTTTAGCATGTTAAGAGAAGCACAGTTGCATGCACAAGTTTCTATGTAAACATTCTTTTACGCTAACACTTTCTTCCATGCTCACAGACCTCAAAGACCACAAGAGTGATCAAGACAAGAGATGAGCAATGGGTAGAACTCCAACGGATCTCTTCAACGGCTTCTTTTCAAAAGCCTCTCATATAAAAGATGGAGCATTGCTGAAGAAAAGAAGAGAGCCTTCCTGAAAATCCTTCAAGGAGTGTACAACTGTGAGAAGAACCTTCACGCCACAAACACTCAGAGAAAGAGAGAAGAGCTCGAGCCAAAATCTGCAGAAGCTTTCAAAGCAGAAGTCTTCATCGCCTTCAAGCCTTCTTCTCTTCCATTCTCACTGTGCTCATTGTAATCTTGGGGGAGAGTCTGTGACTGTGAGCTAGAGTTCTGTGTCCATCTTGTAATAGCTCCCAGTCTGATCTTTCTTTTCTAAGAAAGACTCCTGTCCAGCTGTAGGACTGTATACAGTGTGTAACCTAGCTAGAGGTTAGTGTATAGCAGAACCTTGTTGGGGTGGTACCAACAGGACCTAGCTGGGGGTTTAAGTCTAGCAGAACCGCACTGAGGTTTGTTCCAGGAGGTTACTTCTGAACTGTAAAGAAGTAGGTTTGCTTCTGAGCCTAGAAAAGAAGTGGGCTGCCTTCTTGCCCGGGAAAGAGAAGAAGACCTGGTGGGGTATCCAGGGTGTTGTAGTGTCCTTAAGGGGGACTGTACCTTGGTTAGTGAAATCCCAAGAGGTTGCTGGGGACTGGACGTAGGACTTCCATGTGGGAAGGGCCGAACCAGGATAAATCTCTTGTGTCCTTTGTGTGATTGTTTAATTGCTTCCGCACTGCACTCTTTATCACACTAAACTAACCAACTTTCAAGTGATATTTTTCTGGTTTAAGTTTCTATTTCAGATTTCAGAAAAACCTATTCACCCCCCCCCCCCCCTCCAGGCTAGCTTGCTGCTGTACGTAAAAGGGCCAACAAGTGGTATCAGAGCAGGTCTCTGAACTTTCAAGAAGATCCAACGATCTTAGAGCAAAGATCCATGGCAGCTCAAGGATATGCTGAAGGCCAATCAGTCACCAGACCTCCATTCTTTGATGGAGAGGACTACCAATACTGGAAGATGAGAATGGAATGCTTCATTCGAGGCATAGACTAAGATCTATGGCAGGTAATTGAGGTAGGTGATTTTGTTATTGTTCCTGCTGAAGGCACTACTGCTATTACAGCTGCAGATAAAAGTAAATTATCATTGAATTTTAAAGTAAGAATTATTTATGTTGTGCTTTATCTAAATAGAATTTAGTAAAGTATCTGCTGTATTATGTGGGACAAATTGAAGCTCACATATGAAGAAATACCCACTACGGATGAAATACCTACTGATGCTCAAGTGTTTAAAGAAACAAGACAGGAAGCTATAACTCCATCATCTCTAACTGTCGCCACTCAAGGGGAGCAACAGGAAGCACCTCAGGAAGTTATCCTTCCACATGAAGAAGAAGAGATAAGGAGGAACCTCAGATTGAGGGGGAGCCTCATATCTTTTTCAAAAAGGATATCTCTGAAGAAATAAGCGTTGAAGAAGCTTCTGATGATGAAAAAGCTGAGGATAAGGCTCATAAAATCCAAGTAACTTCTCAGGAGACATCTTCTGTAAACAACTCCTCAGGTAGCTTCAACATTAAAGAAGAAAATGCCTATCTACTCTTGATGAACAAAAGGAAAAGGCATTCAAATGGGTATGGTTAGAGGATGCTCAAAAACATCCGATTGGTGATTACCAACTCTTCACTTCATTCCAATCTGAAGATGAAGTAGTCATCCTTTAGTTTTAGTTTTCTATTTTTAAACCTCATTTCTGTTTGTTATATTCAGTAAACTACAATGCTACTAACAATGTTTGCAAGTTTTTTTTATATACAGATAAAAATCTTGAAGACTTGACAAACAACATGTCAAAGGTCAGAGCAACAAGATCTGACTTGCCTCACATTAAGGGGGAGTCTCATGCTCAGGGGGAGCACAGATTAAGGGGGAGTCATTCCTTATCAACTATTATTGTTGAACCCCTCTATGGTAAGAAATTCTCTCAAAGTGGGAGAGAAATCCATGGTAAGATCCTTCCTTTTTGGTTAGTGACAAAAAGGTGAGAGTTTGTATGAATTTTCTGAAACCTCTATGCTTTATATATTTTTATCAGGAAATTCACATAAATTTTGTCATCACCAAAAAGGGGGAGATTGTTGAACCACTTTATGGTTGTCCTTATATTTTGGTGATAACAAAACTTATGATAATTTCATATATATCTTTGTTGATTAAATACTATTGAATATTTTGTTTCATCTGTGTCGCATCAATCTCATAGCAAAATGCTGAGTCTCACATTGATGCAATATGGCGCACTATAATGATAAAGTCGATGTTCATCGATTTCAGTTTTAAGTGCCATAGTAACAAGCGCTATAACGATTTGATCTGATTTCATATAGTGCTACAACGATTTGTTAAGTGAGCGCATCGATTTGTTAAGAAATCGATCTCACAACGATTCGCTAAGTGGCTGTATCGATTTGATAAGAAATCGGTCTTATAACGATTTGATAAGTGAGTGCAACGATTTGTCATCACATCGATTTGCCTCCGTAACGATTTGTCAAGAAATCATTCCCATAACGATTCCTTAAGTGACCGAAATATTTGATAAGAAGTCGATGCCATAACGATTTCATAAGTGATCACATCGATTCTTCAGGTGATCATAACGATTTGCATGCCATAACGATTTCATAAGTGATCACATCGATTTTTTCAGGTGATCATAACGATTTGCATGCCATAACGATTTCATAAGTGATCACATCGATTTCTTCAGGTGATCATAACGATTTGCTTGCATAACGATTTCATAAGTGATCACATCGATTTGTTTACAAATGAGCAACGACTCTTCACATAACGATTTCATAAGTCATGCTCATAACGATTTCTTATGGATTCTATTCAAACATAGAATACCTTTATATTTCAAATATGTTGTCGCCTAAATAAAAAGTCAAATATCTTCTGACAAAAAGCTGCATGCGTAACTTCTCAGTTCTGTCAGAAAAAGATATGACTTATCAGTTTTAGCATGTTAAGAGAAGCACAGTTGCATGCACAGTTTCTCATGTAAACACTTTTATGCTAACACTTTCTTCCATGCTCACAGACCTCAAAGACCACAAGAGTGATCAAGACAAGAGATGAGCAACGGGTAGAAACCCAACGGATCTCTCAACGGATTCTTTTCAAAAGCCTCTCATATAAAAGATGGAGCATTGCTGACGAAAAGAAGAGAGCCTTCCTGAAAATCCTTCAAGGAGTGTACAACTGTGAGAAGAACCTTCACGCCACAAACACTCAGAGAAAGAGAGAAGAGCTCGAGCCAAAATCTGCAGAAGCTTTCAAAGCAGAAGTCTTCATCGCCTTCAAGCCTTCTTCTCTTCCATTCTCCCTGTGCTCATTGTAATCTTGGGGGAGAGTCTGTGACTGTGAGCTAGAGTTCATTGTGTCCATTCGTAATAGCTCCCAGTCTGATCTTTTTTTCTAAGAAAGACTCATGTCCAGCTGTAGGACTGTATACAATGTGGAACCTAGCTAGAGGTTAGTGTCTAGCAGAACCTTGTTGGGGTTTGTACCAACAGGACCTAGCTGGGGGTTTAAGTCTAGCAAAACCGCACTGAGGTTTGTTCCAGGAGGTTTACTTCTGAACCTGTAAAAGAAGTAGAGGAGGTTTACTTCTGAACCTGTAAAAGAAGTAGGTTTGCTTCTGAGCCTAGAAAAGAAGTGGGCTGCCTTCTTGCCCGGGAAAGAGAAGAAGACCTGGTGGGGTATCCAGGGTGAAGTAGTGTCCTTAAGGGAGACTGTACCCTTGGTTAGTGAAATCCCAAGAGGTTGCTTGGGGACTGGACGTAGGACTTCCATGTGGGAAGGGGCCGAACCAGGATAAATCTCTTGTGTCCTTTGTGTGATTATTAATTGCTTCCGCACTGCACTCTTTATCACACTAAAATAACCAAACTTTCAAGTGATATTTTTCTGTGTTTAAGTTTCTATTTCAGATTTTAGAAAAATCTATTCCCCCCCCCCCTCTAGGCTAGCTTGCTGCCGTACGTAAAAGGGCCAACAAGTCCTTTTATATGGGTGTTCAAGTATAGAGAGTCGTGGAACAAGGAAACACCCACATAGGAAACATATGGAGATCTCGTATTGAGATTCTGTTTACGTCTATCGATAGGCCTTAGATCTATATCGACAGCTAGAGACCGATTTGCATTGACAGATCTCTGAACTTCCGGGAAGGGTTTTCCTGTAGGTAGCTGTCGACAGTCGACTGGGATCTGTCGACAGATGGCTATGTTTAGAACCTGGTGTGTTCTGTCTGCAGTTTTCTGTCGACAGGCAGCTGAGGAGCTGTTGACAGGTGCTTGTCTTTTGAGCTTTCTTGATCTTTTTGCTCTTGTTTTAACATACTGTCTTTTGTGCAATCTCACCTACATGAAGACCATTGTTAGTGAGATAACGTGAACATTTAAATGATCAAGTTGAACATGTGTTTGCATGGTTCATGAAGTGTTCATCAAGTATTGCTATCAATTGTTCATCATCAAAAACAATCATCAAATATAAATTCATGTAAACCCAGCATCATATGTACTTTGAGATACAATATGGGCCCTATGTTTGGCTCTGATTATGTAAAGTTTCAAGTTAGTTTGTTGGCAATGAAATAAAGAGTATTGGCTGGCATTATATTGTCTTAAATCTTTTGTTATACTGAGATGTCTCTCTAAATTACTCGACTATGATACTCATACTTATATCGCTCACGCTCTCGACGTTTATTTCCGCTGCTAAATGTCGGGGCGTGATAATATAATGTTGCACAGGATATGACCTATGAAGAGAAGTCAGTCAGAATTTGGACAAGAAGATACAACACTTCAGAACTGATCTATACCCGTGGTGAAGATACTATGGAACAATCATGGAGTAGAAGAAGCCATGTGGGAACTAGAATCGACAATGAGACGGAAACTATCGGATATATTTAGTAAGTCATTCTTCCTTTACGATCAATGAATTTGGGGACCAAATTCTTTTTAAGAGGGGAGGATGTAGCAACTCTAAATTTTTAAATTTCAATAAATTAATTTAAATTAAAAATAAATGTGAATAATTTAAAACTCATTAAGTAAAAACAAGTAATGGGTTTACATTAAGGGTCCATGCAGGAACTAATGGGCCAAAAGCAGAGCCCATGTTGGATTGGGGATACTAAGCCAAATTTGTGACTAAAATTATTAAATAATTAAAAAGGGGCAAGATAATCACTATTTTGGCTCATAATTACTCCTAAAAAGAGTCCTAACTCTATCGTAACTTCTTGGCCACGGATCTAGAGCCCACCCCATGTCCATTAGAAGGATAAAGGCTAGAAAAGGGGGAGATAATTATGGAATTTCGTAGTTGGAGGAGAGGAAAGAGTTTTATAAGCATTGGAAACTTAAAACATACAAATACTCTTCTATTTCGTACCTAGCCAACCCTATTGACCCTCTAGAGCTTGGAGGACAAGAAGGAGGAGCTTTTGGATGAAGAGATCAAGGAGAAGGAAGGCTAGAAGGAGGAGATCTTCAAGTTCTTTACATCTCTTGTCCTAGGAATCAAAGCGCTCAAAAATAGGCAATCTCTTAAGCAAAATTAAATTAAACTTGACCATAGATAGTGCATGATCCCATCTTCGAAAGCCCCATGTTTTCCCCAATTTTTATCATGTCGTTTATGAGTTATTCATGCTCAAAGTCCTGCCATGAACATGTACCCAACTTGACACGTTCACCTTAAATCCATGTCCATGCTTGATTTCGTGCCTTAAAACTTTTATCATACATGCTACATGATGTCAAGGATCGAATGATACCATTTTCCCCAATTTCTATCAAGTACCCTATTCGAAT
>JACBKR010004002.1:0-24763 GCA_014218235.1 Colocasia esculenta | reverse complement strand
CATGGTTCACAGCTTTTTGTGATCTTTTTCTTTTGTTTTGTGATAGCTTGGCTTTAAGCATTTGTACCTACATGATAAAACATGTAAAGTTAGATATTATGAGTACATAGATAACCAAGTAGTATCAAGTTCTTTGTCATGTATCAAACCTCAATAAACTTATCTATCATCAAAAACATGTTGTTAAAATATTAGAATGATAACCCAACAATCTTGCAATGCCCGCAGGGGTGGAGGAAAAATCCGTTCCTGAGTGGGACATGAACGACTTCCTGAGACTTAGGGAGATCAACTGGAGAGGTCTGGTCTCAGGGATAGACGACTCATAGACAGGAAAATAGGAGGGTTGGCCTCTTGACGGGTAGGTCGGATAAGGCTAAAGGTCATTCCTCTAAAATGGCGTCTACAGTGGGAGGGTTTCCTCGACTCTACAGAGGGACACGGGTACTATTCTTCAAAAACTTCTACCCCCATTTTTGTTCTCTCCCCACAACCCGGGGTTCTGAATTCTCATGGTGTGGACATTTTCCTGGATTTAAAGGAGGAGGGACTGTTACTTTGGTAGTTGGGGAGAGGGTTTTGGACAATACCCAGCTCTTTCTTGGCGTATCTAGACTTTGCTATGGCTACCTTGACATCCTCCCAGTTAATCCTTCCTTGATCGTTCATGTCATATACCCAGTCGCAGAAGGTGAAGCGATTGTGGAGTTCATGACCATGGGCCCTATGGTAAGGATAGTACTTGGAGGTGTCCACCCTCGGATTGATGTTCTCCCTCTGTGGAGGGAGCCGGATGGCATCACAAGACATGAGGGCGAAGAATACGTCCTCGAGGGTCTCAGGCAGAGGAGGGTAATGAGACCTTTTAGGGCCGGGCTGGGTGTAGCCAGAAGGAGGGGGAACTGCAGAGTAAGGCTTGGAGGGGTGTGACGGGAATTGGTGAGGATTGGAAGGACTGGATGGAGGATTGGAGGGCCTATTTGGAGGCCTCAATGGCTGACTGCAAGCATTTACAGATTCATTGACGGTCACCCCCTCGGTGGTAGGTGTCGTGGGAGCCTTACGTCCCTTGGGTTTCCCTTCAAAGAAATGTGGCAGAGAGGAGTCCTTGATCTGGTTTTGGACCACCCTGGCTCGGTTGTAGAGATGTGCAAATGAGGGAACTCACTTAGCATCAGATAGAACGGAGCACGGGGGTGGTGTTGGTGACTAACATGGTTATGGCCTGGGACTCTGGGATGGGTATATATCCCGTTGAAGCCATAGATCTCCAACGATTGGCAAATGCGACAAGAATCTTCGTCCGGCTTCATCTTTTCCGCCACCAATCAGGAAGTGTAGGGACTTGGTGGCATATATGAGAAATGCGAGATGAATCGCTCGAGACAATGTCGAAGTTAATGAGGTCTGATCCGGGTAAGGAGGTGAACCACCTCAAAGCCTCCCCTTCTAATGATTGTTGGAAGAGGTGAACTAAAAGAACCTGATCGTACAGCCATCGATGGGATCCATGGTAACCCGCAAGATGGAATTGGGAGCAGAGGTCCCATCATACTTGCGGTATTTTGGGGCCTTGAAACCTAGGGAAAATAAGCATTGGGAAGCTGCAATAATTCTGGAGTGAGTGAGGCTTGGAGAGGGATAGAGATTCAGCCAAAAGCTTCCTAATAAGACCCTCCATCTCCGAGCGGGAGA
Organism: Colocasia esculenta; assembly: GCA_014218235.1. NCBI lineage: Eukaryota > Viridiplantae > Streptophyta > Magnoliopsida > Alismatales > Araceae > Colocasia > Colocasia esculenta. The sequence goes on along the minus strand of JACBKR010004002.1, from coordinate 23,068 downwards.
CGGATTCGGATTGAGTGGCGGGTGCGGGCTGACATGAGGGTGATAGGGAAAGAAGGAGTTGGTACAGGAGTAGGTAGAGGAGTGAAGGATTTGGAGTGGAAAAGGGGATAGGGAAGATGGGAACCTGTGAAGGGTAGCAGGCCTAGGGTAGCAACCTGAATTTTTTAGAAAAAAAATTTTAAATAATAATTAAAAACTCAGCTAAAAGATATTCAATGAAAAGAGCATTAAATAAAACTCATTAAATGGAAAAGAGTAATGGGTTTTGCTTAATGGATCCTCTAGAACTTATTGGGTCAAAATAATGAATTTAAAAATAGTAAATAAAAAGAAATACCTAAATTCGGAGTCTTAATATCTCCTAAATAGATAGGACTCTTTCAGCATTAAAAGAGGCAATAGAGTTGGAATTGGATTCCTAAGCCTACCCTTATGATTTAGCACGAATTTAGATCTCATCCTAACCTAAATAGAGGTTGGAAAGCAAGAAAGGAAGTTTGGTTAGAAATCTCGTCATTAAAGAGCAATTAGAGAGAAGTAGGATTAGGAACCCCTACTTACATAATACATCTCTTAAACCCTCTTGGCCGACCCTAGCTCATTGCAAAGGTTGTTGGACGTGGAGAAGAGGCCAAGGAGGAGAGGATCTTGTGGGGAGAAGGAGTTCTTGAGCTTTCTCCTCGTTCTTGGAGATTTTAACCCTAGAAGAAAAATTGAGTCAAAGGTAGGCATTCTTATGAGCAAAATTAAATTAAACTAGTCTGTAGGTATTTCCAATCACTAGGAACAAAAGCCCTCTTGATTCCCTCTTTTCATCGAGCCAATATTTTGTTCTTGATTTTAGAAGATCTACAACATGATAATCCCGAGACATCATGGTTAATTCAATCTCTATGTAACTTGATCCCCTGCTACGAAATTTTACTGTAGATACTTCATGTGTTAGGGATCTTTTGCCCCTAAAATCCCTAAATTTCATCGAGTATGTTGAATCGAATTTATCGTCTTTCTCTCTGTGTCATGTTCTGAATAACTCGTTCTTGCTCATGTTCAACCCTATATGAACCATGCTCTCTCTCTAATTTCGATTTACTGGAAGTACCCTTACATGTCTAGTTTAATTTGCCAACTTGTTTCGTGATTTTCATTGACTATGTAGCTAGTTATGATTTTTCAAAGTACCCTGTGTCCAAATAAGTCAGTTGGCACATAATCCAATGTAGAACATTTTTCCGGCTCGACTCAGGTGAAGTACCTGAGAACGCGACGGCTCGACATGCCGGGTTCTCAGGCCGTCGCGACCAACCCCTTGTCGCATCTGAACGCGACAGGAACCCCGTCGCGTTGTGGTCGGCTGAGCAGACAGCCCTGTCGCGAGCCGTACAGGACCCTGTCGCGTTCCATCATGACCCTGTCGCAACCCTTATATGGGTATGTCGCGTTCATAGGATTTTGCATGAAAACCCATAAAATTTGTTGGCTTTTTAACAGTCATACACGCAGTAAAAACACCTATTTTTAATGGAGCTATATTGAATGCTTTAAAATATATATTCCCGACTTCTTTTCTATCTATGATTCTCTCACACATGCACACACATGAACCATCCATATTGGCTGAAATCTGGCATAAAATATCTCATATGTATCTGTTAATTTATTACAATAAAGTATATTAATTGCCATATTTTAAAGGACTTGTATTCATTTCCTGCGTTGTTCATTTACCTATCGACGCTCCACTATTCTAGATTCCTATAGCACGTCGAGCACCTGTTTTTATACACATTTACTTGGCTTGTGGTGAACTCTCCGTCGGATATTCCTTTCGCCGGACTAGTGAATCCTTGCACAAGGCCTCCGTAAGTCTCCTCTGATCATGGATTCTCACATGGTCGACGAGCCGTTTATATCCTAACACCCTTACACCTTTAGGGATCGATATGATCCAAACGGCTATTAGAAGTTTGCTCTTACCTTGATCACGTCGGACCTCTGGACTTGTGCATACATGGCCATCGGGAAGATCGTGAATTCCCCTGACTGCCATACGACATGCGCGTGTTGTGCAACTTTTACTATCGCCTGTTTACTCGTTGTTTTACGTGATGTACCCTTAGCTCTCATCTATACTCTACTCGCTCGTCTATTCACGTTCTCTCTACTATCTCATCTATTCATCTAGTGCTCTTAACTACTCTTGGTACTCTATATTGGCCATTGAGTAATTGTCTAAAGATCAATATAACCAATACCTGGCAATATAAAAATAAAGGCCCGATCTGGTCCTGGGATGTGCGCCTGAAAGTGCTAGTGCCCATGGGAGTTAAATGATCAGAGTGTTTGCATTACACTCAAGTGCTATCTATCTCGACTATCTATATGACAATGAAAACACAAAGCGTGCTATACTCTCTCGATGTCTAGAATGACAAACAAGTGCTATACTCGTCGTGCTATTATTATACTTGTGCTAGTTGTGCTATGGCCATCCTCTATTCGTGCTATACTCGATACTTATACTATTTTTGGAAACTATACTCGATCTCGTGCTATTGTGCTATCCTGCTACCTATCGTGCTATCTCTTGCTATATTTTGACTCTCTTGTACCTGCTATCTTTTGATACTCTGCCATTAAATACGTTAATTATTTAAGCTTGCTTGAGCCTGAGATTTAAGTCCTACTGGCGTTATCGCTCACCCTGCGTTATTTGTTGTTGTGTTCTCAAGTGAGACCGAGGATGACACATACACTCACGAGGAAGGGAATCACCAAGAGTGAGCCAGGAGTACCCTCGAGTCATTATGTTATCTTAGAGTTGTAGTTCGTTATTTCCTTTATTGCAATGTAATTGGGCCTTATAGATGGCTCTGATTTTTGTTGTAACTAGACATTGAAAAGTTCTAATGATAAAGATTTGCTTTAGTATTATTCAATGTGCAATGGTTTGATGTCTAGTATTCGCTCTATAACCTTTTTCTTGCAACTACCTTCGCGCTTCGATTTCCGCGTCGGGGCGTGACACTAGGAATGGGCCTAGATGAGGAAGCTTGGAAAGGAGAAGGGGAGGGAGAGGAAGGAGAGGCTGCTGCCCGGACAGTATGCTTAGAAAGCATCGAAATGATGTCCTCGGGCGAGTAACGGGAGAGGGGCTTGGAGAATTTCAGGTCTTCTTGATGTCTTGAGCATAGGTGGGGTTGACCCTTAAACTCACACTCCCTCAAAGTCAGCTTGAGAGGAAGAAGAGGAGTGAACTGACTGTTCGGGCTGATTGTTGGTGTCAACCATCCCGAAAAATTCATGAACATTATCTTCATACTCAAAAGCCGGATTATTCGTCATATTCAACCAAGCATCCATTAGCACACAACCTACATACTGTTTTAGAATGGTTAAAGTTGAATTAATTACACTGTTTTTAGAGAAATGTGGACTTCTACCAAACAATGTTATCAAACAACGTCCCCAAGATTTAAACGTCAAGGTTATGTGTTAATTAGACTTGCAACAGGCCGGTTCTCTCAAATCTGACTCAAACCTGTTGAGTAGGCGATCTAGACAGGGAGAGTAAAGGTCCCCCTGCGCCATACCGTGAGGGAATCCATGGAATTTAGGGACTTACAGAGTTTCTTTGGAAACAACCCGATTTACCCGAGAGGGAATCCCAGAGTAAAGGTTGTAAACCAAAGAATGGCTGTCCTAAAAAGTGAGGGGAGGCTAGAAAGATGAGAAGAATGACCCCCCAGTGACTAAGGACCGTTAGTAGACAATCAAAAAGCAAACAGAAAACAAAATCAAAGCAAAACAGTCAAAAACAGGCTTCTATGAAACTAAACGGCATGCATGTTGATGCACAGTTCATCAGAAACAGACAGACGGCAAGATCGACTGATGCTAACAGGAAGTAAACGACAACCTATATGGACGCTAATAACAAATAAACGGCAAGATGGGTGGACATTTACCTGGGTAAACGACAAGATCTCTTGTCATCTACCTGGACGCAGACAGAACACAGTGGCAGAAGCAGTTCCACCGTGATCGCCAGAAGAGAGGCTGTGGACGCTCGTTCTCGCGTCGTCCCCGGCCGACTGGTGGATCTTCCGGGAGCTCGCAGATGTCGCTGGTCTCTCGTTGGCGATGATGGGTCGCTGGTTGACCTCGTTGACTCCCCGGTTGACTAGGTTGACTGAGGAGGAAGCAAAGAGAACCAGAAAATAAAGAGAGAGTTTGTGATCGCCAGGGCCTTACCTGTGCCCAAGGAATGTTGTGACCACGTCGGTGCAGCAACCTCGCGCAGCGGATGGAGATGGGGGCCTCAACTTCTCCTTCTCCGGCCGGCCAAAGAAGAAGAGCTCCGCGGTCTTCTACAGATTGTTCCTGCCACAAAAGGAAGCTCTATTAGCCTAAAGAAAGTGTAGTGAATGCTCAGAAACGAAAAGAAATGGCCCAAAAGGAGAGTCCCGTACAGGATGCGGGCTTGAGAAGAGGGGTGGCCAAGTGTTATGACCACCCTTCTTCCCTCCGTTTTTGGTTGGAAAAACCCCTTTCTAGGTGTGTAGGAAAGTGGCCTACGTGCCTAGAGTGCGTGGGAAGTGTGTGCAACATGCAAAGACTAAGACGAGTAAGGGAAGAGAGGAAGAGGTGGGTGTTGATCCTCGTGTTGGCGTTGTAGACTCCTTTGCAGGGCTCCTCCAGCTCGAGATGAAGCCTCGAACGTCCCAATTGATGAGAGAAAGAAGAGGATGAATGGGGAAGGTAGGGTGCCAGTTTCTCTCTCTTCTCTCAAGGTGGCAGCATATGGAACGTCCAGCCTCTCCCCCCCCCCCCCCCCCCCCCCTTAGAAGGCCAGAGAGGGAGTAAATAGGCAGTGGGGGTCGGAGCTTGGGTGCCTTTATGCTCAGTGTGAAGAAACACACTTTGCACACTTGGCAATCCCAGCATAAAGGCTCCAACCAATGGGGAAAGGCCAAGTACGATTTTTACTGGGTCAAGAGGGTGCCAAGGTGGCCCATTTGCCCGTTGGGAACGGCCCCATGCGCTACATGGGCGAGAAATGGCAAGTGGGCTAGATTCTCGGGGTAGTTGCGCAGACCTGGTAAACTGTTGACGTCAACCGATCCTGCCGTCAACGCCATGCAGACGTCCACTGATGTGGACGCTAACATAAGTACGGTCCAGGGGGCATGCCGTCAACCAGTAGTCAGCGGCAATCGATGTTGCCGTCTACATGGCATCCGAGGCAAGTCAACAAACGGTCAAACGAGCTTTATTGGCCATAGAACCACGTGGGGATGGGCTAAATCTCGTGTCTACAATGAGCTTCACGAAGAAGCCCAATAGGGACTACCAATCTTCCACTGGTTCTAACAGCAGAATAGATCTATATGTGCACAATTTAAATAAAGCGAGTAAATCTATTCTACTAACCGAGCAAGTGCGAAGCGTAAAGTAACTATATGGTCAACGGTCTAATCTAAACGTCGAGACCGGAAAACCCGTATAACCCACGGCATGGGAAGAACCGAAGGCTGTAAACACAGACAAGTAAACAGCTGCCTGGACAAAGACCTATCCACAGAACCACTACAGTAGTCGACGATCAGGTTCACCACACGCCTTATCCTCGACCGCCAGCATCCATATCTAACACCTCCCTCGAGTGAGACACGGAACTAAAGTAATCACAACTGCCGTAGTCTCGCAGAACTACGGTCTCACGCTGGCCCCTCTAAATGGTACTGGGAACCATGTAGTGTGAGGCAGTGAGAAAAAGGACTAGCTGATCTGTGCCGGAAGAGTACCAAACCACCTCGGCATCCCAAACTCAGCTAAGAGAGCTCTACAAATGACTCTACGCCGTTGTCCGCACCATTTTCCCCTCTGCTACTAGAGTCCGTGACTCGAGCTCACCCGCCGCTCGGAGAACTCCCTCAAACAGGCGCGCGGAGACCGGGGGTCCAGGTAACGGTAACAACCTCTCTCACAGACAAGCCCTCAAGTGCCTAGCATCGGGCCGAAGAACTAGAGTAGGACCATGCTAAGAGACAGCACAGGTCCAAGAAAACAGAGTTGCAGTGGCAGGAAACTCCGAACAGGTCGCCAAGGCACTCTCTATCTGAGAAGGCGGCGTAAGGGCTGTCGCCACCAGAAGCGACACCTTGTCTGTCGCGACCTGGGTCAGAAGGCGACAGGGGACCTGTCGCGATCCCGGTCGTGACATGGGCATTGTCACGACCACAGATAGAGGTCCAGGAGACCACCTGAGACCTCCCACAATATGTGGTGAAAAATATGTATGAAGGTGACGGTCATCCTGTCACGACCAGAACGCGACAAGGTGGGCGTCGCCTTCACCCACCAGAAGGCGACGTATCGGACCACAGACTTTCACACCCGAGAGCATCCCTTCTATACCATGCACCACAAATCCGAGGAATATAAGGGGAGGGGAGCATGTAGAGCGATGTAAACAAACCAAATAAGCTCGAACGACCCTTGTAAACACCCATGCATGCCAAAGAGATGGTTCTACACTCCTAAACTCACATGCAGCATGAAAGGTCCTCAAACCCACCCCCATTCCAAGCGAACCAAGCAAACATGCATTCTATAGGAACCACAATCACACATGCACACCCTAGCATGAGTTTCTAAGGCTTGGAGAAGAGGATTGGACCTAGCATGATAGAACTAGGGGGAGGGTAAAGGGGTTGTTGCCCAGCTAGCAAGACCAGAGGGGGGTGAATGGGATTCTAAAAATTCTTTTTGATTAAAACCTGTTAACAAAAATGGCTTACAAAAAAACACTAAAGAGAATAGTTAGTGTTAGATGATGAAGACAAAAACACGCAAGCAATCACACACATGCAATAGGAGATTTTTATCCTATTTCGGCCCTCCTATACCGAGGAGTCCTACGTCCAGTCCCCAATCAACACTTAGGCTTTCACTACCAAGGGTACTGTCCCCCTTAAGGACCCTTACACATCCAGCCGTAGCTGCCGTCTCTTCTAACCCCGAAGAGGAATACAAACACCCTGATATGCAAGTCTTCCTTCCTTACCAAAGGGAATACAAACCACCTGTTCACAACAGGTCTTCTCTTCACAGCCCGAAGAGGAACTTCACCACAAGTGTGAATAAAGGCAAAATGCCCCTAGACCAAGCTTACAACAAATGCTCGATCTGAGGCAGTGACTGAGAAGAAAGATCTACAATAAAAAATCTCTCAGAACACACTGCTCTCCAAAGGCTAAAAACATTGAAAAATAGAGAGCAAGAGCTACAGCAAGCTAGGGAATGAAGCTCAGGGCTCTTCTTTCTGATGCTCGCAGTTTGTAAGAGGAAAGCTCAAAAGTTTTTTTTCTTTACGGAGTCATCAGTCTTCTATATATCCTCTCTTTGAAAAATATATCCGTTGAAGTGTCTGTTGTCTCTAGGTTGATTGCCATTAGGCTACATGGTTCGTCGAGTACGACAGGTGTGCTTGCACATTTAATGCTTTACGACCCATGCACGCAAGGAGAAATCCATCTTGATATCCTTCAGCTTCTATTTTGTCCAACATTGTATGACATGGTACTGGCAGAGACCTGCACACATTAAATGCCAAAGCATAGACAACTATGATGTCTCTTGCTGTCAGTCAATGTTAGAATTCAGTATGACTATTCACTAAAATAGAAATGTCATTCTGCTTTCTGAAAAAGTGTTTCTTATAGAAACATAAAATAGAAGCAACGAGCAGATGATGTGAACATTCATAATAATGCAAAGATATTAGAGATGTGCGGGGGGAAGACTTTGACTTCACAATATTTGAAAATATATGAGAATAATAGATATATCATTAAATTTATAATAGAGAAATCGATGTGTCCAAGTGACATTGTTCCACTAATGAAATCGTTGCTAGAGCAGCGAATCGTTCTTATAGTAGAAGCAATCGTTGTGCAGATACAAACAAATTGTTGTTCAAGCATAAACAATCGTTGTTTGAACAAATCGTTGTTCAGCATAAGCAAATCGATGTGAACACAAGTCGTTATACAGATATAAGCAATCGTTGTGAACACAAATCGTTGTTAGCAAATCGTTATAAGCAAATCGTTTATAGCAAGTCGTTGTGACAAATCATTGTGAGCAAATCGTTATAAGCAAATCGTTATAAGCAAGTCGTTGTAAACACAAATCGTTGTGAGCAAATCGTTATAAGCAAGTCATTGTGAACAAATCGTTGTGAGTAAATCGTTATAAGCAAAATCTTATAAGCAAGTCGTTGTGAACAAATCGTTGTGAGCAAATCGTTATAAGCAAATTGTTATAAGCAAGTCGTGTTCTACTTATCAAATCGATGCAGTGACTAAATCGTTGTTTGCTTTATCGAATCGTTACGATGACCAAGTTGTTATGTAACTTATCGAATCGTTACGGCGACCAAGTCGTTATGTAACTTATCGAATCGTTACGGTGACCAAGTCATTATGTAACTTATCGAATCGTTACGGCGACCAAGTCGTTATGTAACTTATCGAATCGTTATGGCGACCAAGTCGTTATGTAACATATCAAATCGTCGTGAGACCAAATTGTTGTTTCTCTCACTTAACAAATCGTTGTGAGAACCAAATCGTTGTTTTTCTCACTTAAGAAGTCGATGTGTACTTAGAAGAATTACATGTTGTGAACTCTAAATGATACAGTATAAGAATACTTACAAATTTTTGCTTGATTTTGCCCTATTTTATTTCTGTGACTTAGCTTCAGGAAACTTGTTAGACAATACTTATTATGGTTTTGTTAATCACCAAAATAGACATAAATGAAATTATATAGGGATGGACTGATCATCAATCTCCCCATTTTTTGTGATGACAAATCATAACAAAACATAACATATAATTTTGCTGAAAAAACTTGAGTAATTTTTCTAAATAAGAAAGAAGGTATGTTGATATGTATTTCAGAATGTTTTATTTTCTCCCCCTTTTTGTCATTAAGCAAAAGATACAAAGAGATAACATAAGAAAGATAAATGGGAGCCAGGAAGAGACAGTTTTTCATTAAATCATTGAGGAGGTACATGAATGTAGAAGGCAAGGGACAAAAGAGAGACATGGTGAGTAATGATTGACCAAGCCTTGCGCTCCTGCTCTTCAAAATAACTTTGAAATGCACCATAAGCAATGGAGAAGGAGGTCCCATAACAGGAGCCATCCTCTGGATGTGCAACTGCCTCTGAGCTTCTATGAAAGTGTCATATTCATTGTTGCTAAGAGAAGATTTGTAAAAGGTAGAAGTACCAAAACTGGCATGCTGAAGGAACTTATCGATGGTTATGGGGTAGAATATCTGGTGCTACTTCAGTTCCTGTTTCATAGCCATATACACCTTGTATCTCTCAACCCAGATTTCATAGGGGTCTCGGACAAGATGAATAGAGTTTCAGGTCTAAGAATTCTGCAGCAGACAGAGGAGGTTGACCTGAGCTGGCCTGAGAGACATTGAGAGCAGTGAGCTGCTGAGCAGTGAGGGGGTAAAGCTATTCCCATTCTGATGGAGATAAGCGCTCACATTCAGACAAGAGAGGGCAAGAACATCAGATTTGATGTGGCCCTGATGATATTCTCTTAAGACAAATTTGTGAAAGGAGAGGGAACCACCTTTCTGCACTGAAATTCTGCCCATTACCCTTGCAAATCTTTCAAAAATCATAGTGCCGACAGTAGATTCCATGACGAGGGAGTGGAGTGGAGGCAGAAACACAACATCTGGAATTTCTAAAGTGGCGAAATCTACCTGGATGGATGAGGTATGAGCATTACTTGAACCAAGAGCAGAAATAGCTTGCCGGAATTGGCCAAGCTGAACTTCAGGTAGATTATTAAGATAGCAGTAGTCAGTGAACATCTGGAAATGACGGATAAGCTTGATTCCTTTCTGAACAAAGGGCCCCCAGGTATCCTTGTGATGGATCTGGAACCACTCAGAGAGAGTCAAGGATGATCTCGGGGTGGGTATCTGGCGGCCTGAGCTTGAAGAAATCTACTGTAAGAGACTTGTGCCCCCGAGCCCACTATTCTTCAGTTTTGGCTTCGGTCATGGTAAAAAATTTTGACTGTTCAGCCTTGGATAAGGAAGAAAAAGGAAGAATGATATTGAGATGTTCGGTAGATTTAGATAAGGAAGTCCAAAAATAGTAGCAAGGTGCATTTCTGGAGATATTCACAATAAACGGACCTTCTTCGATTTTCAACTGAGAGAGAAAAACTAAGAGGTGGAAAAAGAGGTTCTGAAGAGATGGCACGGTTTGAAGAAATTTTCCTTTTCTTACGAGCAGGGCTGGAAGAGCCTGTCCTATGGAGGTGAGTCCCAACTGACAAGACTGAGCGAAGTATTGCTACTTCAAACTCATCATTAATGTCCTGGATCATATGATGTTCAAGTTGGGCACCCTCAGGAATATGGTGACAAAAGAGGGAGGAGTAGGAGGATGAAGAAAAGAATGAGAGGTGGATGGAGGTGGTATGGATGGTCTAGAAGATGAAGACCAGAAGAAGAGCTCCAGCTGAAGATGATGCTGGAGGAACCTCACAATAGGAGGAGGGTTGGATGTGGAGGAAGCAAAAGATGAGGAAGAGGCAGTAGGGAATGGAGTGGGTGATGATATGTGTTTAGGAAGGGTTTGTTTGAAGGTGGCAGGAGCTAGAGGAGCAGTGGAGGAGGATGGTGGAGATGGAGGGGCAGGAGTTTGAAGAGGGCAAGAATGGGGCTCCTGGGCTACAGCAGATCTTCAATCCTTGCATGCTCAGCTGTTGATTCCATCGGCCCTGGTGGCCCAAACTCATCCACTGCTGGCCTTGGGAGATCTGACTGCGTATCCACAGCCCTGATGGCCTAACTACCTCTGCTTCTTCAACCCTTGGCTCTGAAGACCCTGAATGCTCAGTATCAATTGACCCTGATGGCCGGACTTCTTCCACATTTGGCCCTGACTCCTGTGGGGCTGATGGAGTGGGAGCAGAAGGGGCAGGAGATTGTGCCTTTATCAGATTTGAAAGAGTTGCCACTGAATCTTTGATGCTGCCCAGCTCACTTCTTACCCATCTTAGGGCATTCCTAACCATTCCCATTTCCTTAGCTGTTGTGCTCTGGCTTATGAAAATTGAAGGTATATCTGATTGGACAGAGCATAGAATTTGACCTTGAGCATCCAATCGATCAATAACTGGCTTCATATTAACTTTCAGCTTCTTCTGCCTTAGCCTCCTGTGGGACTTCCTTGTGAGGAAGGAATCTCAGGAGCTACACTCTTGCCTTTTTCACTTGCCCTAACAGCGGGATCCACATTCTCAACATCAACTTCTCCTTCATCTGAGGAGCTTTCCACAACACCTTCCTGAAACTGATCTACAGGGGCACTAGCTGAGTGCTCCCCCTGAAATTCTGCATCCTTTTCAACAACATTCTCCCTCTGACCAGGAGCATTCTCCATCTGAATATCCACATTGTGGCCTAGTTCCACATCTTCAACCAAAACTTCTTGCTCCCCCTGAATGGGAGCATCTTCCATTTGGATAGCTTCATTGTGGCCTGGTGCCACAACCTTCGGAACATTTGCTGCAGAAATGTCTTCTTGCTCCCCTGAGTGCTAGTGATAGACTCCAGCCATTTCGAAGTATAGATGCTACAAGAGAGGTGGGGGTGTCTGCCTCTGATACTTGCCTAACGGGCTCAATATGTTTTCTGAGGTATATCCTCTATTCTACTTTCACTGACCACTAAACTGTCCACTCTGACACCTGCTGCTGCTTCTCTCCTCTTTTGTTGTTCTTGAACTGCTGGCACAACTGGAATGTCTGCTGAAGAGGCTTCAGCCCTTACAGCTACTTCTTCTTCTGCTTCAGGGATCTGAACTTCCTGAGCTTCACCAATAATGGCCTTACCTTCAGCTACTAGGTCTTGGTCCATACCCCAGCTCCAAAGAGAACCCACTTTTCTTCAAATTTCTGCTCCTGATTGCTTGGCCCATCTCTCAGAAACTGCTCCAGACAAGCTGATGTTGTAGTGTTGGAAAATCTTTGTCAACAGATGAGCATAGGGAAGGGACACATTTAATTTACTCTTTTTGTCCCAAATCATTGCATTCGCAAACTTCATCCGCTCGATAAATCACCTCAGCCAGTTAATATTTTGGTTCTGGATGGCCCAGAACATCATATCGGAGTCTGCCTTAGTACAAGTGGAGAGGTAGCACTCCGGGGCACAAGAATTTGACAAACAATGAAGTGCAGGATTCTATTGAAAGCATTTAACTGGTTGATGGCGATTTTTCCATCCTTAACTTTGTATTCGGTTCCAACAATGCCTAAACCGTTTGCATGAACATCTACATTGTCTACCCCGCTGCGACCGGTGGTAGAAACTCCAAACAGTGATTCCAACAAATCATAGGTGATATGAATCTGAGTTCCTTTGACCGTGGAGGTCAGGACCCATCTGCCTCTGATTTCAAACAAACATAAAATGCTTTTACTAATCTGGATAACTTGCCTCGGACAATGTTGCCAACCTTGACCAATTCATCCTCTGCATAGCTGCCACTATATTGTGCATGCCGTTCTCTCCAAATCCGCTACATCCACAACCTTGTTACGCACAGCTTCATCTTCACGGCTGTAAACCTCTCTTGCTGCTCTCCTTTGAGGAACTCGGTGCTGTAACCGCCGACGGTGCCGGAGACCCAGAAGCCGCCATGGAATTGAATGAGGAGAGGTTCTTGAGGATCGAGAGAAGATTGAAGCAGAAGCCCTCAAGAAAATTTTTCGCAGGAAGAAGGGGATTCTTTGAAATCTCTCGAGAAGGAGAGCCGGAATCGATAGGGCTTATCGTTCCAGGCGAGTCGAAAGAGATGAGTGAGAGAGGTGAATCGTTATGGCATAGATTACGGGATAAAAGGTAAAAGGTAAAGTTGCTTTTGAAAGACGCGGCAATAAATGCACAAAACGACAAACTAGGACGATTTCGCAAAGAAAAAAGATTTATAAAATAGCGAACCGTCAAAGCAATTTATAATGCACGTAATTTAAAGAATTTGCTTAATTTTAGAGAGAGAATATTGTTATTCTGGAATATTTTATTTCAGCTATATACAGATAAATCTATCACAAATTACACGTCTAATTCTCTTCTAAGAGACGTAAATCTCTCTTCAGTAAGGCCTTTGTGAAGATATCTGCTAACTGATTTTTAGTATCTATAAAAGAAATATTTATATTGCCATTTGCTACATGATCTCTAATGAAATGATATCTAACCTCTATATGCTTGGTTCTCGAATGCTGAACTGGATTCTTGGTGAGATTTATTGCACTTGTATTATCACACAGTAGTGGAATGGTTTTAGTGTAAACCGTAGTCCTCAAGTTGCTGTTTTATCCATAGGCATTGTGTGCAATAGCTTCCAGCAGCCACATACTCAGCTTCGGCTATTGATAGTGCTGCTGAATTTTGTTTCTCTTTGAGGACCATGAAATCAACATCCTGCAAGAAATTGACAATACCACTGGTGCTTTTTCTATCTACTTTGCATCCAGCATAGTCAGCATCAGTATCCTACTAAATTTACATCACATGACTTAGGATACCATAAGCCTAGATCATGAGTTTTTGGCTAAATATCTAAATATCCTTTTGACAGAAATTAAGTGAGATTCTTTAGGATTAGCCTGATACCTAGCACACATGCATACACTAAATAGAATATCAGGTCTATTGGCAGTTAAGTACAGTAAAGAACTATCATACCTCTGTAGATCTTTTGATCTACATTCTTACCCTCTTTATCACTGTCTAGCCTTGTAGATGTGCTCATTGGTGTGGTCAATGGTTTTGTATTTTCAAATCCAAATTTCTTTAACAGCTCCTTGGTGTACTTGGCTTGGCAGATGTGTGTGCCTTCTTTGTCTTGCTTGATTTGTAATCCAAGGAAATAGTTGAGCTCCCCCATCATGCTCATTTCGAATTCTCCCTGCATAAACTTCTCAAAATACTTGCATAGAGATTCATCAGTAGATCTAAATATTATATCATCTATGTAAATTTGTACAAATACTTGCATAGGATTCCATGATCCTGGCTACCTCCTTCACACGGGGATTGCTCCTTCTTGGGGTGGTATGCATTCGACCGACGCTGACACTGCTCCACTTTTACCACACAAAAAAGAAGTAAATTTGTACAAGTAATATATTTTTGACTTTTGATTTAATAAATAATGTGCTATCTACATGTCCTCTGATAAAACCATATTTTAATAAAAATGCACTGAGCCTTTCATATCATGCTCTAGGTGCTTGCTTTAAACCATATAATGTTTTATCCAATTTAAAGACATGATTTGGAAAATCCACATCATCAAAAGTAGGAGGTTGTTCTACATAGACTTCCTCCTTTATATAACCATTTAAAAATGTAGATTTTACATCCATTTGAAAAAGCTTTAAATCTAATGCAAATGCATATGCAAGTAAAATCCGAATTACCTCTAGTCTAGCCACTAGTGCATAGGTTTCATCGAAATCTATGCCTTCCTCTTGGGAATAGCCTTGAGCAACCAGTCTAGCTTTGTTTCTAGTGATAACACCAACTTCATCCATTTTGTTTTTGAACACCCATTTGGTGCCAATCACAGGATGATCTGATGGTCTCGGAACAAGGGACTAATCTTGGTTTCTCTTGAACTGATTAAGTTCATCTTGCATGGCTAGTATCCAAGATTCATCAGATAGTGCTTCATTGACTGTCTTAGGCTCAATTTGAGATACAAAAGCTAAATAATCACAAGGAATTACATTACCTCTACTTCTTACCCCAACTGATGGATCTCTAATGATGTTACCCAACAGGTGATCCTTCTTGTATCTCCATTCCTTTGGAAGATCATCATGTGATAGATCTTTTTGTTGTAGTTCTTCCAAGGGTGGATTTTCATTGTCCTTGATAGATGTATCCTTTAGTTTCTTGGACAAATTATCTGTATCATCATTATCACTATCTACTTCCTTTCTCAAGGAAGGGTTAGATTCATCAAAGATAACATGTACGGTTTGCTCAATTAATAAACTTTGTTTATTAAATACTCTATAGCCTTTGGGTTTAGAGGCATACCCCATAAATATACCTTCATCAGACTTTGAGTCTAGCTTACCAATATCTCTCTTGCCATTATTGTGGATGAAGCAAGGACAACCGAAGGTTCTGAAATGACTGATCTTTGGTTTCTTTTGCTTGTAAAGCTTGTATACAGTCTTCCTCAGGATTGGCCTGATCATCACTCTATTAATTATATAACATGCAGTGTTGATTGCCTCAGCCCAGAAATATCTTGGAAGATTATATTCTGACAGCATTGTTCTTGCCATATCCAACAAAGTCTTATTTTCCCTCTCAGCTACTCCATTTTGCTGGGGTGTCCTTGGTGCTGAGAAGTTATGCTCAATTCCTTGATCATCACAGAATTCTGCAAATCTTTCATTTTGAAATTCTCCTCTATGATCTGATCGAATGCTTATTATACTAAACTTCTTATCTTTCTGAACTTTCTTACTAAACTTAAAAAAACTGTCGAAGGTATCATCCTTATGTTCCAAAAATGATACCCAAGTAAATCTGGAGTAATCATCTACAATCACAAACCCAAAGTTCTTTCCTCCTAAACTGGTTGTTCTCATCAGCCCAAATATCCATATGCAACAGTTCTAATAGTTTAGAAGTGGTTACAACTGTTTTAGACTTGAAGGATGATTTTGTATGCTTCCCTTTTGCACAAGGTTCGCACACACCCTCTATCCTTGAACTTATCTTGGGCAGACCTTCTACTAAATTTCTCTTAACTAATTTTCTAATTCCATCCAGACTACAGTGGCCCAATCTCTTGTGCCACTGTTCAGCTGATTGATCTTGTGATGATCAGTTTATCCCCACGTAATTTAAATAAATTACATATCTATTTTGGTGATTAACAAAATTATATAAAGTTTAATCTAACATATTTTCTACAAGTTTTGAGCACAGGAAATGAATCAAGAAAAGTCAAGCAAATTCTGTAAGTATCTCACCCTGAAGTATTTAGAGTTCAGTGCACATAAAATTTCTAAGTACACATCGATTTCCATTATAGGTCATAACGATTTCTATAAAGCTATAACGATTTCATATTCATAAGGATTCGCTATGTGCTTTTATCGATTTGGGCAATATAACGATTTCTTCGATTTGCCCTCACAACGATTCGTTAAGTGATCGCAACGATTTGCCCTCACAACGATTCGTTAAGTGATCGCAACGATTTGCCCTCACAACGATTCGTAGGTAAAGTAATCAACCTATCATACCTCTATATATCTTTTGATCTACCTTCTTACTATCCTTGTCACTGTCCATACTTGTTATGTGCTCATAGGTGTTGACAGTGGCTTGGCATTATCAAATCCGAACTTCTTTAAGAGTTCCTTGTGTACTTAGCTTGGCAGATGTGAGTCCCTTCCTTTCCTTGTTTGATTTACAATCCAAGGAAGTAGTTGAGCTCTCCCATCATGCTCATCTCGAACTCTCCCTGCATAAGCTTCTCAAAGTACTTGCAAAGAGATTCATCAGTAGAACCAAATATTATATCATCAACATAAATTTGAACAAGCAATATATGTTTGACTTTAGATTTGATGAACAGTGTACTATCTACTTGACCTATGATAAAACCATGGTTTAATAGAAAAGAGCTAAGCCTTTCATACCAGGCCCTAGGTGCTTGTTTTAAACCATATAATGCTTTGTGTAATTTAAAAACATGATTCGGAAATTCAGTGTCATCAAAGCCTTGAGGCTGTTCTACATAAACTTCCTCCTTAATAAAACCATTAAGAAATGTCGACTTTACATCCATTTGAAATAATTTCACATCTAGTGCAGATGCATATGCAAGTAAGATTCTAATAGCCTCAAGTCTAGCCACAGGTGCATAGGTTTCATCGAAATCTATGCCTTCCTCTTGGGAATAGCCTTGAGCTACCAATCTGGCCTTATTTCTTAGGATCACACCACTTTCATCCAATTTATTTCTGAACACCCATTTGGTGCCAATTACTGGATGATTTGATGGTCTAGGAACAAGTGACCACACATGGTTTCTCTTGAACTGATTCAGTTCATCTTGCATGGCTAAAATCCAAGATTCATCAGTAAGAGCATCATTGACTGTCCTAGGCTCTATTTGAGAAACAAAAGCTAAATAATCACATGGAATTATGTTACATCTTGTTCTTACCCCTACAGATGGATCACCAATAATGTTTTCAGGAGGGTGATCTCTCTTATATCTCCATTCCTTTGGAAGATTTTCATGTTCTATGTCCTTTTGTTGCAAGCCTTCCAGAGGTGGCCTTCCTTGTCCTCAGTTGATGAGTTCTTTAGCTTCTTGGACAATTCATCTGCATCATCATTATCACTATCTTCTTCCTTTCTTAAGGAAGGGTTAGTTTCATCAAAAATAATGTGTACTGACTGCTCAATCAATAAAGTACGCTTATTGAACACTCTATATCCTTTAGGTTTAGAAGCATACCCCATGAAGATGCCTTCATCTGATTTGGCATCTAACTTACCAATGTCTCTTTTGTCGTTGTTGTGGATGAAGCATGGACATCTGAATGTCCTGAAGTGACTAATCTTAGGCTTCTTTCCCTTGAACAACTCATACGCAGTCTTTTTCAAAATCGGCCTGATCATTACTCTATTGATGATGTAGCTTGCTGTGTTGACTGCTTCAGCCCAAAAATATCTTGGCAGATCATATTCTGACAACATTGTTCTTGCCATGTCCAATAAAGTCATGTTCTTTCTCTCAGCAACTCATTCTGTTGTGGTGTCCTTGGTGCTGAGAAATTGTGTTCAATTCCTTGGTCATCACAGAACCTGGAAAATTGCTCATTCTGGAATTCTCCTCCATGGTCTGATCGGATTCTAACAATGCAATACTTCTTATCTTTCTGGACCTTTTTGCTGAAGCTCACAAAACTGTCAAATATATCATCCTTGTGTTCCAGGAAGGATAGCCATGTGAATCTCGAATAGTCATCTACAATAACAAATCCATATTGCTTTCCTCCTAGACTGGTGGTCCTCATTGGCCCAAATAAGTCCATGTGTAAGAGTTCTAAGGGTTTAGAGGTTGTCACCATAGTCGTTGACTTGAATGAGAATTTTACATGCTTCCCTTTTGCACAAGGCTCGCAGATGCCATCCAATCTTGTGCTAATTTTAGGTAGACCTTCCACTAGGCTTTTTTAATCAGCTTCCTTATGCCATCCAAACTGCAGTGGCCCAATCTTCTGTGCCACAGCTCAGTTGACTGCTCTTTGCTGGCTGCTAAACAAATGTCTTGATCTTTCAGCTGTTCAAGGTAAAGCACGTACAAATTCTTCTCTCTGTTGGCTTCAAAAATCACTTCTCCATCCTTCATAATACTGCATTTGGATTTTTGAAATCTAATCTGATGTCCCTTGTCGCATAACTGGCTAATGCTGATAAGGTTGTGCTTCAAGCCTTTTACACATAGAACCTCTTCAATTACTATCTTGCCCTTACTGCTCACTGATCCACTGCCTATCACAGTCCCTTTTCCATTATCTCCATAGGTGACTGTGCCTTCTTCAGCTTCTAAATGGGTAAACAGCCTTTTGTTTCTTGACATATGCTTTAAGCATCCATTGTCCAAGTACCACTTGGATGCCGGAGATTTTCCTGAAATGAAAACATCAAGCTTTAGGTACCCAAGTTCTTTTGGGTCCTGGATGGTTAGTGTCATCAATTTTCCTTTTGATTATCCATCTTTTATATTTAGTTGGACAGGTTATTTTGGTATGTCCTAGCTTGTTGCAGTGACTGCAACATGTTGTTCTAGTTATTTTTTCATATGGAGCATATTTAACGTTTGATTTGTATGTTGTATCTTGTTCAGGTACGAATTTTGGAGTTGGATATGTTTTAGGGTATACTATTGTGTCTTCATTATCTGGTGGAATTTAACCTAATCCATTCTTCTTTTTACCTGATCTTCTAGCTCCTCTTAGTATTAAGGAATTTTTACCATTAGTAAATTTTTCTAACGTACTTAATACTTTATCATTTTCTTCTGTTAGTATTTTGATTTCATTTTTTAGTTCGTCTGGACTTTCTTGTTTTTCTAATTTTGTTATTTGATTATTTTTATCTTTTAGATTTTCGCATAGCAACTCATTTCTTCATTTAAGTTCATTAACTTCCTTTTCTAGTTGTTCATTTTCTGATTTTAAATATGAATTGGTATTCTCTAGACATGCAACATTTTTCTTACTAGCTTTTAGTAATTTAGATACTTCCCTATATTTATCATAAAGCTCATTGAAAGCTTCTTCTAAATTATCTGAATCGGAATCATTACAGGAATCGAAAGATGAGTCAGAAGTTACATTTTCTTCAGTATTTGCCATGAAGGCCAGGTTGGCTTCTTCTTCTTCCTCACTGCTTGAGTTTGACTCACTGTCTGAGTCGCTATTGTTGCTCCAAGCTACTGCCATTGCTTTCTTCTTATATCTCCTGAATTTTTTGGAGCTGTCTTTCTTTTTGAATTCAGATTTTTTGAGCTTCGGACATCCTGCTTTGATATGTCCGGGCTTCTTACACTCGTAGCAGATGGGCTCACCTTTCTTTGAGTCCTTTCCTTCTACCTTCTTAAAGTCCTTATTTTTCTTGAAGTGTCTTCTGCCGGACTGATATCTTTTCTTTTTGGCTAAGATCCGTTGAAGCCTCCTAGATAGCATAGCTTCTTCGTCTTCACTGTCTTCGCTACTGGCTTCATCTTCTGATTGTTCCTCAGAGCTGCCTTCTGCTGCTTTGAGGGCATTTGAGTGCTTCTTCTTACTAGATGATTCTCCTAATCTTTCCATGTTTATCTCATGGGCCATGAGGGACCCAATGAGCTTTTCCAATGACATCCTTTTCAAGTCATTGGCTTCTTCTATAGCTGTTACCTTGGGAGTCCAAGAAGATGGTAGGGATCTAAGAATTTTCCTTACCATATCTCCCATCTCATAGCTTTTTCCTAGTCCGGCCAATCCGTTTGTAATATCTGTGAATCTGCTGAACATTTGGATTATAGATTCTCCTGGCTGCATCAGGAACCTTTCATATTGAGTCACCAGAATGTCTATCCTGGTTTCCTTGACTTTGTTAGTGCCTTCATAAGTGATCCTGAGCTTTTCCCACATTTCCATGGCGGATTTGCAGGCAGATACACGGTTGAATTCCTTTTTACTGAGGGTACAACACAAAATGCTTTTGGCTTTGCAGTTGAGAGATATTTTCTTTCTATCATCACCAGTCCATTTGTCCTTTTCGTTGGTGACTAGAAGATCTCCTTCTTCTACAATTGACCAGATCTGAAAATCAAATCCTTGCAAGAAGTATTCCATCCTGGTCTTCCAGTAGGTGTAATCTTCTCCATCGAATAGAGGTGGCTTGTTGACTGACTGGCCTTCGAAGTGACCTTGGGCTGCCATTTGATCTTTTCTCTTCAGATCGTTGGATCTTCTTCTTTGTCGAAGGGACTAGCTCTGATACCACTTGTTGCCCAGCTAGCTAGCCCAGAGGGGGGGGGGGGGTGAATGGGATATTAAAATTATTTGATACTCAAATCCTGTTCACACAATAGTCACAAAAACACACTTCGCAGAATGTTAGTGTTAGTGAAGACAAAGATAAACACGCAAAAGCAATCGCACAACACAGAAAATTATCCTGGTTCGGATCTCCTCTCCTTAGGAGTCCTACGTCCAGTCCCTGAGCAATATCTCAGGAGTTCACTAACCCAAGGGTACTGTCCCCCTTATGGACCCTTACACACCCAACCACAGCTGGTCTTCCTTCAATCTGAAGGGAAATACACCACCCTGGATACCCCACCAGGTCTTCCTTCACAACCGAAGGGAACAACACCCTGGATACCACACCAGGTCCTCCATCAAAACCGAAGGGAACAAACCCAAGAGAATGTGTTCAAAGAGATGATGCCCCTAGATCAAGCTTATAGAACACCGCTTGATCTGAAGCAAGGACTGAGAAGAAAAAGATCTACAATCAAGCACTCTTCTCAGAACAAAAGGCTCTCTCATAGATCTGAACTTAGCACAGAGAGCAAGAGCTAAGACTAATGGGAGTTTTTGCTTTGCTCTAAGAAAGGCTTGCAGAAGATTGAAGGCGTTGTAACTTCTTGTTCTCTAATCGCTCTTCCTCGTTAGTCCTACAGGAACTTCATTCTTCTATATATATATCATCTTTTGAAATTCGAACGTTGAAGTGCCCGTTGTCTCTATGCATAAGTGTACGTTAGACTACTTGACACTTGGAAGCTTCCAGTCAACAGTCCTTTATCCTTTCATGCACGCAAAGAGAGAGAGGATCTTCTGTAATCTTCTTTGGCTTCCATTTTGTCCAACGTTGTATTTCGGATACTGTCAGAGACCTGCACATATTTAAAGCTTGAACAATAGACAGCTAAGCTATTTATTGTTGTCAGTCAACGTTAGAACGAATGTTCATCAAAATAGTAATGTCATTTTTGTTGTTCTAAAAGATGTTTACAGAGAAGATACGATAATGGAAGATATCGTCTACATTCATGCAGTGATACGTTTAGTCTTCATAAATGCACAGCTAACATAAATATGCGTGAAGACTTTGACTTTTCAACGTATTAAAAATTAGCTCGAAAATTGAATTGTTGTCTTCCATGAAATCATTGTATACATGACTTATGAAATCATTGTGCAAATGAGTGAATCGTTGTGTATTCATAAGTGAAGAGATGCATACACAAATCGTCATATGTATTAATAATCAAATCGTTATGAAGTTATAAACAAATCGATGTACAAATCGTTATGATGTTATGAACAAATTCATGTACAAATCGTTGTGATGTTATGAACAAATCGATGTACAAGTCGTTATGATGTTATAAACAAATCGATGTACAAATCGTTGTGATGTTATGAACAAATCGATGTACAAGTCGTTATGATGTTATAACAAATCCATGTACAAATCGTTGTGATGTTATGAACAAATCGTTGTACAAGTCATTATGATGTTATAAACAAATCGATGTACAAATCGTTGTGATGTTATGAACAAATCGATGTACAAGTCGTTATGATGTTATAAACAAATCTATGTACAAATCGCTGTGATGTTATGCACAAATCGATGTACAAGTCGTTATGATGTTATAAACAAATCCATGTACAAATCATTGTGCTTCTTTAAGAAATCTATGTGAGAGCAAATCGTTGTTCTTACTTAAGGAATCATTGCGGAAAGCAAATCTTTATGATTACTTAACGAATCGTTGCGAGAAATAAATCATTGCGATCACTTAACGAATCGTTGTGAGGGCAAATCGTTGCGATCACTTAACGAATCGTTGTGAGTGCAAATCGTTGCGATCACTTAACGAATCGTTGTAAGGGCAAATCGTTGCGATCACTTAACGAATCGTTGTGAGGGCGAATCGAAGAAATCGTTATACTGCCCAAATCGATAAAAGCACATAGTGAATCCTTATGAATATGAAATCGTTATAGCTCTATAGAAATCGTTATGACCTATAATGGAAATCGATGTGTACTTCGAGAATTTTTATGTGTACTGAACTCTAAATACTTCAGGGTGAGATACTTACAGAATTTGCTTGACTTTTCTTGATTCATTTTCTGTGCTCAAAACTTGTAGAAAATATGTTAGATTACACTTTATATAGTTTTGTTAATCACCAAAATAGATATGTAATTTATTTAAATTACATGGGGATAAACTGATCATCACGGAATAATTTAAGACGATATCCCGAGAAGTGAACAGTCGACAAATAAGTCTCTAGCTAGCACGCACTAAATGTATAACAACATACATCATCATAGGTCCCAAATATTGAACTCAACTAATCTTGTATTCAAATCTCAACTCAATG
>JACBKR010004001.1:0-26302 GCA_014218235.1 Colocasia esculenta | reverse complement strand
TTTCTGTTAAGCTTTTTGTTAACAGGTTTTAATCTAAAATTTTAGAATCCCATTCACCCCCCCTAGGGCTTGCTAGCTGGGCAACATTGGTCACCTTCTTGAAGGCAACATCATGATTGTCGCCTTCTGACCATAGTGGGCATTTCAGCCTTGTTTGGCCCGTTTTGCATCGTTTTGTGCCCCGTCTTCTTCTATGCAAAGTTAATTACTAATACCATGCATTTATTAACCCATATAAATATTAAAACTGTTTTACATGGTGTTTAATTGTAAGGCCCTCGAATTTTGCCCTCTTATATAGGTGTTTGGTTGTGTGAGGATTGGATGCGTTGTGTTGTGTAGCATATATATATATATATATATATATATAGTATTATATATATATATTTATATAGTATTATAATATATATATATATAAATATATGTTTCTGTTGTGTATGTTATTTACTTACATTGTATAAATAATATTTTAAAGTATACATTGTAATTTACATGTATTTACATGTGTAAATATAGTTTTTATGCATTTTTAAGTTCCGGCCGAAATGTCATTTGGCGTCAACATGAGTTGACGTTGAGTAGAGGTCAGCGGCCATATCGATGGACGCCAACCTCATATAGGCGGTCGTTGATGTTGACGTCTAAAACCCAGATCTTGTTGTGCTTCAGATCTGGAAACGCCCGCGATCTTTTCGCCTCTTTCTTAGGAAACTGTTCTCCAACGGTCCTAAACCCTACCTAAACGCGTATCCAACCCCCTGGGAGCATAAAAACTCCTTCTTTCGGTCGAATAGTCTTTTTGGCTCTTGGGTCAAAAATCTAAAAACCCTAGCTTTTTCTGTGCGAAACCTAAAGTTTGGACCCTTTGATCTGGCGATTTGAGGCTTCTCCGACGTTCTACCACGACTGGGAGGGAGTCTGAACAACGAGGAAGGCTTCCCCGACTCCGGCGTTCATCGAGAACCATCACAGAACCCAGATCGAGGGGATCTTGGAGGCTTCTTGGCACAGGCTGAGGAGAGCTTCTTCGACCCATATTCCCATCTATATATTTTTATAAAGGCATGTAACCCTTGACCATTGTCCATACATTCATCTAGTAGGTCCCAGACATTTTTTACAAATTTTCTTTGTGTCTTGGAACCCCCGTTCTCCCTTATTTTTGTGAGATATGTCTGCATTTCTGCAGACAGGAATTAAGGCATCATCTGCTGCCATTAAGATCTGAGGTTGGTGGCATCCTTTGCTGCCGTCTACCTGATTGGCGGCCACCAGTGTGCCACTAAGTTCATCATATAGTGACAGTGAGCATGTTTACCCTATAAAATCTATTTTCTAGATTTTTTCGAACATGAGGATATATGGTAAAAATACTATATTTAAATATTGTTGATAGATCCATCTTTGATTATGGTAAATTTTCATCCATTGTGTAAATTATTGAATTTTCTAAAATGAATGATAGGCATGTATTAATCCTATAAATTACTGTTTACATACTTTTATGTTGAACTGAGGCTTTATGAAATTTTTGTCAGTAATATGCATGGTTATGTTATAAAAATTGACAAATTTCTGATTTATGTGTGAGTTATTAAAATTTCTGAAATTGAATTGAGAGTTGTATATGACCATGTTTAAATTAGTATAAATATGTCGGTTGTGAGATTGAGCCTGATAATTTTCATAGAACTAAGTGATGATTGTTTTCAGGCATTTGAACTGTTAAGACCGACTGTGTACATGTAAACCCTTGTTAGACGAAATTTTGATAGAAACTGCATGATAATGTTCCAATTATTATAATTAGTATATAACTCTAAAAATTTGACAATTTGAGCATATGATGAAATGTCTATCTTTAACCTGTCATAAAAATTTCATACTATTGGGCATAGTAAGTACTGTTTTGATTTGTAGATGAGAAATGACCATGTTAAAACATATCGAATGTAATAGTGAATAATCCTATGATTGCAGCATGCGTAGGATCATGATGTGAACTAATTAATGGTTAAGAACAGTAGTACCATGCTAGGTAAAACTGAATCATATGCACGTATGTGAAGTTGGATATTATTGTGTTAACGGTGTACAAACTATGTGTGATTAATAAGATTTACGTAAAAACTTGTGCCATGGGTGACACTGCTACCTTAGAGGGCTGTGGAACTGTACCGTAGTAATGTCCCTACGGGAATGTTCATGTGTGTGAAATCCTATGGGAAAATAGGATGAAATCCTGGAGTGGACAAGTACCACTGGTTAGGGTGGAGAGCGCTTCTCCCGGTTCTCTGTAGTTAACCAGATCTATCACTATTTTGCCTAGGTGATAGGTATGTGAATGTGATGTGTGTGTCCTTCTAGAGGTGGTTCGGACTATGTGTCACTGCAATTAAGTGAAAATAAGGTGATTGTGTATAAGTGAAATGTGAAATTGTAGAATGTGCAAATGAATTGTGAATATGTGAAAGCATGTGATAGCATGTGAAATTGTAAACCATTACATGAATGTGCTAAATCTATGTCAAAACAGTAAGCTAATCATGTTTATAATTGTGTTAAGTGTGAATATGTGCATAGAATCCATGCTAGGAGTCGCGCTTCCATTACATGTAATTCTATGTTTAAGTTGCATATATATTACAACATGAATGGAATGAGTTTTAATTTGATTTAGCATGTTAGAGAAATGTGTATAGAGCATGTGATAGGCTTTATTTTAGTGGTTAAAAGAAAACATAAGGCATGTATCATGTACCATAATGTGGTAGAAGTTTCATGCATAGAATTTAAGAATTATTCAAACCATGTTGCATGTCTTGATTGTTTCTAATTGAAAGTAAATGTGCATATGTTGTGTGTATGTATAATGTGCATGGATTACTTGCTGAGTCTTTTAGACTCACTCTTGCTTCAGCGTACAGGTGCAGGTGTCTCCACTTCTTCCGAGGAGATAGCCAGGAGTGACTCGGAGCGAGAGTAGGAGATTGTTGTGGAGATATATCGTTGTATTTTCTTTTTCATAAGTATGTAGTCAATAATGTTATGTAATTCAAATGTGACAATGTGATTTAATTAGAATTTCAATTATGTGAATTTTCGTTTATTTCTTGTACTATATGGACTGTGGATAGAATGTGGATGATGGAATAAAGTTTACATTGAGTCTTTTAATTTCGCTGTTCTATGTTTATATTTGTGTACATCTCAGCTTAATGTATTTGTTGGGTCAATGTCCACTGTAGCGATACTCATTATACCGACGTGGGTTGGTGTAACCGTACCGGTATAGGAGGGTCGTTACAGAGATTGGTATCAAGAAACAGGTTGAGATTGTACATAAATATATTATGCCATTATCTTCATTATATGCTAAGTCTCTATAGATTGTCCACATAGTAAGAAATGGTTAGGAATTAGATAACATAGTTCCTAAGCGTGGTTAAACTGCCTTGCAGGCTATGGCTTCACATGGTAGGCATGGTGTTCCTACTCGTGATTGTGAGCAGAGGAGAGAGGAGAGGGATGAGCAGCAGGCCCCAGCACCTCAGGGTCCTGTGCTTCCTCCACCGCCACCAGTGGACTATGGAGTGTTTATGCAGGGTCTGGTACAGGCTATGCAGACACAGGCCCATACTCAGGCAGCACTCCAGGCTCAGCTAGAGGCTCAACAAGCTCAGGTTAGAATAATAAATAGAGTAGTCTGTTTTACTTAAGTACATGTTTGTTATGTTGTTATATTGTATATGTGTTGCTTATATTGTTTGTTGTAGCAGGCTCAGGCGCCAATTCCCCAGGCTCATGACCATGGTGGACCTTCCATCATGGAAAGGTTCAAGAGGATGGCTCCACCCTCTTTTAAGGGGGAGAGCGACCCGTTGTTAGCGGAGAGCTGGTTGAGGGAGATCGAGAAGATCTTCCGAGCGATTAGGTGTGCTGAGGATGACAGGGTCACTTTGGCCACCTATATGCTACAGGTATGTGTTAATTGCTTATGCATTTATTTCTTAAGTCTAGATTATCTGGATTGGTCCTTATGGGTGGTTTAATGCAGGAGAGAGCCGATGTATGGTGGTCCTCATTGCTTCGTACCTGGTTTGAGGATGGTGCTGTTAAGGTGGCTTGGGATGAGTTCGTGAGGCTCTTTCGGGCCAAGTTCGTCCCCGAGCACATCCAGGACAAGA
The DNA here is from genome assembly GCA_014218235.1 of Colocasia esculenta. NCBI lineage: Eukaryota > Viridiplantae > Streptophyta > Magnoliopsida > Alismatales > Araceae > Colocasia > Colocasia esculenta. Next base: position 22,115 of record JACBKR010004001.1, on the reverse strand, counting down.
TGGAGCAGGAGTTCCTTTCTTTGACTCAGGACTCCATGACCGTACTTGAGTACGAGGCCAAGTTTGCTGAGTTATCAAAGTATGCACCTCATATCGTTGCTTATGAGCACAGGAGGGTAAAGAAGTTTGTGATGGGCTTGAAGTCATCACTGAGGACGAGGTTGGTGGTGTTTGACCATCGTACCCTCGAGGAGGCTCTCAGCGCGGCATGTTGGTAGGAAGGTGAGATGGAGCAATACCTTGAGGAGAAGAAGGCTTCATAGAAGAGGCCTGCAACTCCATTCCAGAGGCAGGATAGGAAGAAAGCAGCGTACCAGTCACCGCAACGCCCAGTGGCAGCCAGCAGTCGTCAGGTACCTTCTCAGCGTTCCCCTAGTGGCAAGAAGGGGTGTCCTCATTGTGGAAGGGCACACGGTGGTACAGAGTGTTGGAAGATGGCGGGAAAGTGCCTCAAGTGCGGGAGCAGCGAGCACCAGATTCGGGATTGCCCTAGACTTCAGCAGGGAGTCCAGTGTGGAGCGCCAACCCCAGTAGCAGCACCAGCGACAGGACGACTAGGAAGGCCTCGAGCCCAAGCTTGAGTGTTTGCGTTATCACGTGAGGATGCCGAGCAGGCGGAGCATGTTACCGAAGGTACGGTTTTTTCTTAGGTGTGCATGCTCGGGTTTTATTTGATACAGGTGCCACTCACTCGTTCATTTCCGAGCGATTTGCTAGGCAGTTAGCCTTAGAGTCAGGATTAGAGTCTGAGGAGTTAGAGGTTCCCTTATCTGTGCACACACCTGCGGGTACGGTATCGACTAGGAAGTGTATTCCGTCTTTACTAGTGTGCATTGAGGATAGAGTCCTAGAAGTGTGTTTCTTCTTGCTAAAAATGAAGGACTATGATGCAAACCTTGGTCTGGATTGGCTAGAGGAGCACTATGCGTTAGTGGATTGTCGTGGGAAGAAGATTGTTTTCCGTATTCCTGGTGAGGATGAGTTTTCACATCCATTGCCAAGGAACCTTGGGAAAGTTTGTCATCTCTGCCATGAAGGCAATGAGAATGGTAGGCAAGGGTTGTGACGCTTTTCTTGCCTGCGTGGTATTAGTACAAAAGGCTGATGAGTCATCGACTCTTGAGGAGATAGATGTAGTGCGGGAGTTTTAGACGTGTTTCCCGATGATTTGTCTGGATTGCCTCCAGTTAGAGAGATAGAGTTTACCTTAAGTTGCTTCCAGGCACCTCTCCTATCTCAAGGCTCCTTATCGATGGCACCTGCGGAATTACCTGAGCTAAGGAAGCAGTTGCAAGAGTTGTTTGATAAGGGATTTATTCATCCTAGTGTTTCTCCTTAGGGCGCACCTGTCTTATTCGTAAAGAAGAAAGATGGTTCACTCAGGTTGTGCATTGATTATAGGAAGCTCAACCAGGTGACTATAAAGAATAGGTATCCCTTACCTTGTATTGATGACTTGTTTGACCAGCTGCAGAATGCATCGATCTTTTCTAAGATTGATCTGCGGTCTGGCTATCATCAGTTGAGGATTAGGAGTGAGGGTGTGTCCAAGACGGCCTTTAGAACCCGTTATAGACATTATGAGTTTTTGGTTCTTTCATTTGGTCTAACCAATGCCCCAGCAGCATTCATGGATCTCATGAACAGGGTGTTTAGGCCTTATTTAGATAGCTTTGTTGTAGTTTTTAATGATGATGTGTTGGTCTATTCTCCGGATGAGGCCACACACCGTCAACATTTGAGGGTAATATTGGAAGTCCTTAGAGAGCACAAGTTGTATGCAAAATTCAGCAAGTGCGATTTTTGGTTGTGCGATGTTCATTTCCTCGGGCATGTTATCTCTGGTGCTAGTGTAGCAGTTGATCCAGCAAAGGTCCAGGCTGTATGAGATGGGAGATTCCCAGGACCCCATTGGAGATTCGGAGTTTCCTTGGTTTGGAGGGTTATTATCGGTGATTTATTGAGGGATTCTCATCCATCACCGCCCCATTAACTAAGCAAACTGGGAAGGGTGAGAAGTTTGTATGGTCCGAGGAGTGTGAGAGTAGCTTTCAATTATTGAAGGCTAAGCTTACTTCAGCTCTAGTTTTGGTTTTTTCGAGTGGTGTAGAGGGTTTTTCCATCTATACAGATGCATCTCGGATTGGCCTTGGCTGTGTATTGATGCATCAAGGAAGGGTAGTAGCGTATGCTTCTCGCCAATTGAAGGAGCATGAGAGTAACTATCCGACTCATGATTTGGAGCTTGCGGCAGTGGTTCATGCACTGAAGATCTAGAGGCACTATCTCTATGGTGTCAGATTTGAGGTGTTCACTGACCACAAGAGCTTAAAGCATCTTTTCTCCCAAAAGGAATTAAACCTGAGGCAGAGAAGATGGATCGAGTTCCTGAAGGACTATGACTTCGACCTTCAGTATCATCCTGGAAGGGCGAATGTCGTAGCCGATGCCCTTAGTAGGAAGAGATCGTCACTCCAGCAGGATTGGAAGATGTTGGAGGATGCTGCGTGTGCGATGACTAAGTTAGAGCCATCTTTGTGTCAGGCTTTTGTAGCTCAGTTGTCCATTAGGTCTTCGGTCTTGGATGAGGTGATCGAGCAGCAGAAGGCCGACCCTAGACTCCAGAAGTTAGTGGGAAAGGTGGGCATTGCTCATGATGAGGATGGAGTGATTAGATTTCATCATCGAGTTTGTGTTTCAGATATTGTAGATGTCCGTGAGCATGTTTTAGCAGAGGCTCATAGGTCCAGATTCTCTATTCATCCGGGTAACACTAAGATGTATCAGGATTTGAAGAGATCTTTTTGGTGGTCTGGCATGAAGAAGGATGTGGCAACGTATGTGTCTAGGTGTTTAGTATGCCAGCAAGTGAAGGCCGAGAGGTAGCGACCATCTGGTCTTATGCAAAAGATGGAAATCCCAGTATGGAAATGGGAAGCTGTCACTATGGATTTTGTAACGGGTTTGCCCAGATCAAGGCGGGGCAATGACTCGATATGGGTAGTAGTAGATAGATTCTCAAAGACTGTGCATTTCTTGCCTATGAAGAAGAAGCAGTTGGTCGAGAGCTTAGCTAGATTGTATGTCGGTAGCATAGTTAGATTGCATGGTGTGCCGAAGTCGATCATTTCTGATCGAGATCCGAGATTTACACTTCGAGGTTGTGGAAGGTCTTCAGGATGCTTTAGTTCTGAACTAAAGCTTAGTTCAGCGTTCCATCCCCAGACAGATGGACAGTCTGAGAGGACTATCCGATGCTCGAGGATATGTTGAGCGTGTGTACTAGATTGGAAGGATGATTTGATCATCATTTACCTCTGTGGAGTTTGCATACAACAACAATTTTCATACGAGTATTGTATGGCTCCATTTGAGGCGTTGTTGGTAGGCCTTGTAGATCTCCTTTATGTTGGGAGGAGACTGGTGATAGGCAGTTGATTTGTCGGAGTTAGTTCAAGAGACTTCGGATAAGGTCCAGCTGATTAGGAAGAGGCTTGTTGCGGCATAGGATAGGCAGAACAGTTATGCCGACAACAGGAGGAAGGATTTGGAGTTCGAGATTGGTGAGCATGTATTTTTGAAGATATCGCCTACTCGAGTGTAGTTAGATTTGGCAGGCATAGTAAGCTAAATCCTAGATTCATTGGCCTGCATGAGATTCTCAGACGATTGGGCAATGTGGCATATGAGCTAGCTTTACCTCCGGCTTTGGCTAGTGTTCATCCTATTTTCCACGTATCTATGCTCAAGAGGTATGTTTGAGATCCATCTCATGTGATTGGTCACGAGCTAGTGGAGCCCAGCCGGATCTATCTTATGTGGAGCAACCGGTAGCTATTCTTGACCGGAAGGTTCAGTATCTCCGAAACAAGACATTGCGTCGGTGAAAGTATTATGGCGCAACTTCTCAAGAGAGGAGGCTACTTGGGAGCTTGAGGATGCAATGAAGAAGATTATCCTCAGTTGTTTGAGTAGTGTCGGTCTAACTTCGAGGACGAAGTTTCTTTAAGGGGGAGAGGGTGTAAGGCCTCTAATTCTGCCCTCTTATATAGGTGTTTGGTTGTGTGAGGATTGGATGCGTTGTGTGTGTGTGTGTATATATATATATATATATATAATATATATCTATATATATAAGTATTGTTGTGCATATGAATATATATTAATATATGTTTCTGTTGTGTATTTTATTTATTTACATTGTATAAATAATATTTTAAGTATACATTATAATTTACATGTATTTGCATTGTGTAAATATAATTTTTATGCATTTTTAAGTTCTGGATGAAATGTCATTTGGCGTCAACATGAGTTGACATTGAGTAGAGGTCAGCGGCCATATCGATGGACGCCACCTCATATAGGCGGCCGTTGATTTGACATCTAAAACCCAGATCTTGTTGTGCTTCAGATCCAGAAACGCCAGTGATCATTTCCCCTCTTTTTAGGAAACCGTTCTCCAACGGTCCTGAACCCTACCTAAACGACCCAACCCCCTGGGAGCATAAAACTCTTCTTCTTTCGGCCGAATAGAGTCCTTTTAGCTCTTGGGTCAAAAATCTAAAAACCCTAGCTTTTTCTGTGCAAAAACTTGATGTTTGGACCCTTTGATCCGGCGATTTGAGGCTTCTTCCGACGTTCTACCATGACTGGGAGGGACTCTGAACAACGAGGAAGGCTTCTCCGACTCCGGCGTGCATCGAGAACCATCACAGAACCCGGATCGAGGGGATCTTGGAGGCTTCTTGGCACAGACCGAGGAGAGCTTCTTCGACCCATATTTTCATCTGTAGATTTTTATAAAGGCAAGTAACCCTTGACCATTGTCCATACATTCGTCTAGTAGGTCCCAGGCATTTTTTACAGATTTTATTCGTGTCCTGGAACCCCCGTTCTCCCTTATTTTTGTGAGATCTGTCTGCATTTCTGCAGACAAGAACTTAATGGCATCATCTGCTGCCGTTAAGATCTGAGGTTGGCGGCATCCTTTGCTGTCGTCTACCTGATTGGCGGCCACCAGTGTGCCGCTGAGTTCATCATACAGTGACAGTGTGCATGTTTACCCTATAAAATCTATTTTCTGGATTTTTCCGAACATGAGGATATATGGTAAAAACTATGTTGTTAAATTTGTTGATAGATCATATCTTGTGATTATGGTAAATTTTCATCCATTGTGTAAATTATTGAATTTTCTGAAATGAAATGATAGGCATGTATTAATCTGATAAATTACTGTTTACATACTTTTATGTTGAACTAAGGCTTCATGAAATTTTTGTGAGTAATATGCATGTATTAGGTTATCTTATAAAATTTGACAATTTTTTGATTTATGTGTGAGTTATTAAAATTTCTGAAATTGAATTGAGAGTTGTATATGACCATGTTTAAATTAGTATAATATGTCGGTTGTGAGATTGAGCTTGATAATTTTTATAGAACTATGTCATGACTGTTTTCAGGCATTTGAACTATTAAGACTGACTGTGTACATGTAAACCCTTGTTAGACAAAATTTTGATAGAAATTGCATGGCAATGTTCCAATTATTAATTAGTATATAACTCTGAAAATTCTAAAAATTGAGCATATGATGAAATGTCTGTCTTTAACCTGTCATAAAAATTTCATACTGTTTGGGTGATAGTAAGTACTGTTTTGATTTATAGATGAGAAAGGGCCATGTTAAAACATATCAAATGTAATAGTGAATAATCCTATGATTGCAGCATGCGTAGGATCATGATGTGAACTAATTAATGGTTAAACAATAGTACCATGCTAGGTAAACTGAATCATATGCACGTATGTGAAGTTGGATATTATTGTGTTAACGTGTTACAAACTGTGTGTGATTAATAAGATTTACGTAAAACTTGTGCCATGGGTGACACTGCTACCTTCAGAGGGCTGTGGAACTGTACCGTAGTAAAGTCCCTACAAAATGTTCATGTGTATGAATTCTATGGGCAAATAGGATGAAATCCTGGAGGTGGACAAGTACTACTGTTAGGGTGGAGAGTGCTTCTCCCGGTTCTGCAAGTTAACCAAGATCTATCACTATTTTGCCTAGGTGATAGGTATGTGAATGTAATGTGTGTGTCCTTCTAGAGGTGGTTCAGACTATGTGTCACGGCAATTAAGTGAAAATAAGGTGATTGTGTATAAGTGAAATGTGAAATTGTAGAATGTGCGAATGAACATGTGAATATATGAAAGCAATGTGATAGCACTGAATTTTAAACCATTACATGAATGTGCTAAATCTATGTCAAAACAGCAAGCTAATCATGTTTATAATTGTGTTAAGTGTGAATATGTGCATAGAATCCCTGCTAGGAGTATCGCTTCCATTACGTGTAATTCCATGTTAAGTTCCATATATATTATAGCATGACTGGAATGAGTTTTAATTTGATTTAGCATGTAGAGAAATGTGTAGAGAGCATGTGATAGGCTTTATTTTTAGTGTTTAAAAGAAAACATAAAGCATGTATCATGTACCATAATGTGGTAGAAGTTTCATGCAAGAATTTAAGAATTATTCAAACCATGCTGCATGTCTTGATTGTTTCTAATTGAAAGTAAAATGTGCATATGATTGTGTATGTATATGTGCATGGATTACTTGCTGAGTCTTTTAGACTCACTCTTGCTTCGGCGTATAGGTGCAGGTGTCTCCACTTCTTCCGAGGAGATAGCCAGGAGTGACTCGGAGCGAGAGTAGGAGATTGTTGTGGAGATATAGCATTGTATTTTCTTTTTCATAAGTGGTAGTCAATAATGTTATGTAATTCAAATGTGGACAATGTAATTTATTAGAATTTCAATCATGTGAATTTTAGTTTATTTCTTGTACTATATGGACTATGGATAGAATGTGGATGATGGAATGAAGGTTTACATTGAGTTCTTTTAATTCTGTTGTTCTATGTTTATATTTGTGTACATCTCAGCTTAATGTATTTGTTGGGTCAATGTCCCACTGTAGCAATACTCATTATACTGACGTGGGTTGGTGTAACCGTACCGATATAAGGAGGGTCGTTACATTAATTGATCTTAAGTTAATGACCATGCTCTCTACCTACCGATTATTCACTTCCTGCCTTGTTATCAAACTTGCTAAAAACACATAGTTTCTTAGTAAAGTTGGTCATGCATGTTTTAGCACTCATGATACTTGCCATATATAGAGTTTCCAAAAACTAAGTTTCCATAAATGAAGTTTCCATAACTGGAGTTTCCATAATCGGATTCACACACGCACTTGAGCGATTCTCACGTGCGGCATGCGCGTACACACTCAAGCACGATATAAGAAAGCCCCTTCTTGGCTTGTGGTGAACTCTCCGTCAGATATTCCTTCTGTCGAACTAGTGACCCCTTGACTAAGGCCTCCGTAAGTCTCCTTTCACCATGGATTCCCACATGGCCGATGAGCAGGAGCAGGTTGTACCAATGAAGTACCCGGAAGTTAGTGTGCACGTATCTCTCGTCTCTTGGCATTCTTGACGAGATCTTTCTCTTCTCATCTTGATTCTGGAGTACACCTCTATTGAACATAAGACCAAATTATTAATAAGTGATTGGACTAAATTAAAAATACGTCGTTATGCTGTCGGATTGAACTCTTGAACTATCCCCTTAACCATCGTGACATTATTGAATTCTTATTAAACAGCCATACTTGACTGTGGGTATCTACATTTAAATTACTTGAGATGCTGGATCGGACACGGCGAGTGTCCAAGGGCTCCAGTCTAGCCCCAATGATGGAGAGTCATGAATATACTATTAACCATGGGGTATAATGAATACTGACATTGCATCTGCATTGAGAGTACTTTCGTGTTGAATGCTAGATACATAAACCACATACACGTGTCCTAGTGTGCATTCCAAGGTGGCTCCTTAGTGCACATTAGCGGCTTCATGCCTGATTACTGTTACATGTTAAAAGTTCTTGCTCATGCGTGCTTGCTTGCTTGCTAGTAAAATGGCCAATCTTGTTACATGCTCTCTTGTTCTTGCTCGTTACCATCTTGCTAGATCATTGTTCACTCTATCTTGACTTGAATACAACCTTCTTGCTAGACTGATCTTTACATCTCTTGATCATACTATCTTACATGATACACTATACACGTGTTACTACCGTCGTTTTATTTGCATTATACATATCATGTTCATACCTTCTAGTCTTTAAACTGTTAAATACTTATATCATTGTTAGAAGATGTAAATCCTACTGGGTGAGTGCGCTCATTACCTACTTTCCAACATTTCAGGAGAACAAAAGTTTGAGGAGGAAGAGAACCAAGACTACATTGGGGATGACCAAGCGTGAGAGCATCCAACAAGCCATAGTCGCAGTGTCATAGTATTATAGTTTGAGAATGAGAGTATTAGAATACTGTAGCAGGAGTGAGGATGTCATGTATTTTCCTTTTTATTTGAGTCTTAGTTTTGTAGTTCAATTAAAATGGAGTATGTATCAGTTATCATTTTCATTGAAATGAAATAAAGAGTTTGAGTTTTATTATGAGCACAAATAGTTGCATTATATGTGATTGCTCGCTAGAGGCTTATTTGCCAACTGTTCACATCTCAACGATCAAATAACTCTTCTGCTGCCATGCTTTGGGACGTGACAATGTTGGATGTAAGTTGGATAAAAAGAGCACTAGTGGAACATGTCAATTTCTTGAAGGATGTCTAATCTCATGGTCTTCCAGAAAACAAAATTTAGTAGCTTTATCCACAACAGAAGCTATGTATGTGGCAGCAGAAAGTTGTTGTGCACAACTCCTATGGATGCAACATCAACTGGAAGATTACAGCCATCAACTCAAAAACATCCCTTTGATGTGTGACAACACAAGCGCAATCAAGTTAACGAAAAATCATATTCAGCATTCACTCACCAAACACATTGAGGTCATACATCACTTCATCAGAGATCATGTAAGTTCTGGAAATATTGTTATTAAGTTTGTTGATACTTCACATCAACTAGTAGATATCTTTACTGAACCATTAACTGACGTAAAGAAATTGGTATGTGTAATATATAATGAAAACATTTTGTTGAGTGTAGAAAGATTATCTAGAGGGGGGGTGAATAGAGAATCTTCAAAATTTTAAGACAATTTAAACTTATCAAAATCAGTGAAGTGAGGACACTAATTAGACAACTGTAAATTCAATGCAAAGAGGGACAAATCCACACACAAGAGAGAAGGAATTTTTAAGGTGGTCGGCTCCAATGAGGAGACCTACTACGTCCACCCCTCACTAAACCAGTGAGGTACCACTACGAGAACAAATGTGAGAAGTTCTCATACACTACTGATTCACAGCTTCATCACATCTGCTGCCTCACAGCTTGAACAATCCGCTGACACACAGCTTCAATCCAAATGATCCAATCACAGCTTGTGAAGGATCAACACAATCTACTTCACAAAGAAGTAGACAGCACACACACTTTAATGTTCAGAAGAAATTGAAAAGAAGACAAAGTAAAAGGATGCTAGAATGTGTTAAGAGATCCTCGAAGTTCCTGCTCAGAATCTAGATTCGAACTGCAAAATGCTTGTTGGCTCCAATTTCGATCTCTCCTTAAGTGAAATCCACTGGCAATTTCTGCATCTGGATCACAAACATCCATATCGAAGAAGCATTCTGATCCTCTGTTCTAGAAGCTCAGCAGCAACACATTGAATCATCGAGTTGACTCGATTCAGCAGCACATCCTCGAAATCCTTGCTCCAAGCTGAAATCGCCTTTTCGTGCTGAACTCAGAACACTGCTCTTCTCGCTTTTCGCGCTCTTCACTTCTTCTCGCTGAGGCACGCAGCACCCTTTACCGAACCGGAGCACTTTTTCCTCTTTATCTGATTACGCGGGATTCTTCTGCAGTGGGCCCCTCAACAGATTCCCATTACTTTTTGGGAGATACCCTTTTTGCCGCCAAGAGTACGGTATCTTCTAGAAAGAGAGTGGCGTGTACCAGAAAAGTCCCAAACATTATATCTGGGATCACGTGCCAAGCACTCATATGTTGATGACTGCTTTGATGAAAAAACATCTTAAGTATAATAGTGTTGACACTTCAAAGATGTAGTGTCGACACTTGAACACTTGAAATATTTCAAACATCAAACCATTACCATAGTGTTAACCTCATGTAGAGTGAGTGTCGACCTTATATCCACTTCTCTTCACAAAACTCTTAAATTCTGAATAGTGTTGACCTCATCTACAGCTGGTGTCGACCTCATCAGCAAGCTCTTTTCAATCTAGCATAGAGAAGTCCAGAAGTGTTGATTTGATCTCAGGGTAGTGTTGACCTTATCCTCAGTTGGTGTTAACCTTAGCCTCGAGTGTCGACACACTCCCTGAATAGAGTGATCTGTCTTAGGCACATCTTCTTAGCACAACATTGAGAGGTCACTAGTGTCAACCTATGTCCCAAGTAGTGTCGACCTTATCTGACTGTATCGGATATTTCTTGAAGCAAGTGAGTTGTACCTGTAAAAACAAATATTATTTGGTCAAATGTTCTTACCTTTTCATTCAAATATGACATCATCAAAATCATGGACACAACAATCTCTCCCTTTTTAATGATGGCAACATTGGTCATAGATGTTGAGCTTGAGGAGTTGAAAAACAAATGATTCATCCAAACCATTCACATAAGTACCCAAGACTTTATGGAAATGAGACAACATAAGTACATCTTCATTTGCAAGAGTCAGCTACTGATGTTTTCATTTCAAAAGCTGAGATTCTTACAAGTGAAACATCAAAATACCACCCATACAGTCACAAAGTCCAACAACTCGATTAACCATCAAACCCAAAATATTCATCCACATTCAAAAACATTCATCCACAAAAAAAAAACATCCATTAGCCAAGGCCAATCAAAACAACAAACATCAATGTATCTTCTCCCCTTTCACATAATCAAAAGAGGATATCACTGTGGAGGAGGAGTTGGCTTCTTTGGAAAAAGCTTGTTCTCAATCCTTGCCAAACGAAAGTGCAAATCCTCATAATTGTCATTGAGATAAATCTGAACAGCATTAAATCTAGTGTTCAGAAAATCTTGCAACCGTGCAAACTGATGTGCAACAACAGTTGGAATATTGTCAACACCATGTGGCATGGTAGGCGCAATAGCAGAAGATGTTGCTTTTTTACTGTCATCAGACTCTTGTATATCATGCCGCCTCAAACTTTGTTAAATCATCTCTAATCAATTGGACTTCCTTAGAGATGTCTTCATTATAATTTTGCAGAACATTCATCCATTGAAGAATAACTTGAACAGTCTGAAGTAGGCCAGGAATTGCATTGAACCTGTCAGCTCCTTATTGAAGATCCAAGAAGATGGTTTCAACTTTGTCAAAGATTTTTGCTTGTGTGTAAGTAGCTGAATTGAAGACATGTTCAATGGTCTAAATGAGGATATCAGATCTGACCTTTGTGAATCTGTAATTCTGATCTTGTCTGTCAACATTTGCTATAAATAGTTGCTCAATTCTTTCTAATCGGCTATCAAACTGTGAGGCTTGCTGCTCCATTTTGGTGTTCAATACATCTATGGACAGAATCAAATTTCTCTCCCAAGATTTTAGGAGATTGGATGGGATTTGAACTACTGTAGAGGATGATGAAGGAATATCATCCATAGATGGAATGTATGCAGAATGAGGAAAATGAGGAGGAGAAAAGTATGGAGGATCAATGTCAGGAGCATCATGAACATGTGGAGGTGATGGAATGGGTAAAGATTCTTCTTGAGCATCATTTTCCTGCCCTTGATGTTCTTCCTCAGCTTGCTGTGCCTGTTCCAACTCCAAAATCTCATTGATATTTTTTCTAGGGACCCAAGTTTAACTTCATAAACTTCTCAATGTGGAATCTGGCAATCTTTTGAGTCTTTGTTCTGCAATGGAACACCTAACAACTGAAATATTATAGACAGATGAGCTGCATAGGGCAAACTTCGTCTCAACTTGGTATGGTTACTTCATGAAGCAGTTGACAAAATATAGTAGCCAAATTGATTTTCTCTTTCTTAATCAAGCAGTACATAATGTATCTTTGCAGACTTGTGACTCTCTATCTGCTACCTCCCTGAGGAGTCAAGATGGTAGTACACCAATGATGTAGCAAACGATTGCTGGTGGGAATCGATTTGCATTCAGATGGACACCTTTGCTTGATTTATGTTCAAAACATTGTGAGGCAGCCCAGTTAGTACTGTAAAAGCTTCATGAGCACAAAAATGTAGATCTTGTGGATTACTCCCTCATTGGTATTTTCAACAGTTGACTCACGATTTCATTTGTGAGTATAATGGAAACACCCCGAACACTGGACTCAAGAGTGTACTTTTGCTAACCAAGTTTCTGAGAAACTCTTGAACTAAAAAGGGGATAGTAACTGATGCTCATTAACAAAGTCAGTCCATCCCTGAAATGCTAACATAACCATGAGTTCTGGCACCAAGTTTATCATACCTTCATCGTGAATATTGATGAGCCTTGGATGCAAAATGGACTTATTCCCAATGATCATTCTTTTCGCCTTTGAAAGTAGATACTGTGTCTCTTCTTCATCAGAGTCACCAACTTTAGGTTCAGATTCTTCTTCTTCTTGTTCTTCATTCAGTGCTTCTTCTTCAGAATTAGTTTCCCTTGCAGCATTTTCGTCTTCACCCACTTCCTCATGATCAGGACGCACACCCTCTTCCTCAACCAATAGCTGGTCATAGTTTGTCTTCCTAGATGGTATTCTTCACTGTCACTAGTTTTTTACGGTGATGATGACAACTGCTCTTGCATCTCCTGTTTGATAGAGCCACTATCGATTCCCTGGGAATTAGGGCTTTCTTCAAACGATGCCTGAGCACCTTGTAGGCAAGCGGCATTCTCATCGGAGCTGCTCAAATCCACAAATTCCAACTTTTTCTTACCCTTGGAAAAAGTCTTTTCTTTGGCAGTTTGAGGATGGGCGTATCTTCGGCTTGAAAAAGACGGTGCTGCGAACTTCTTTTCTCTTATCCCTATCCCCTTCGCTGCTTTGGCTTTCCCTTCAGAAGCAAAGAAATCATCTTGCTTCTCTTCCCTCACGTCGAGACTACTACTGCTTAGAAGCCATGATGGTATGAATAGGATATCGAGAAGAGAGAAGAAAGGGGAATCCAGTTGTAGAAGAAAAGAGATGTTCTTGGAGAGACGGTTGAGAGGAAGAGAAACAAAAGCAGAGAGTACAAAATTGCTTTAAGTGGAGAGACGTCCGATGAGAGCCCCAAAGCGTCGACCTGTCCTGGGAGTACAAAGAACCTGAGGAATAGTGAAAGCATAACATGAACCAACTCCACAAGTTAGAGTAGTGTCGACTCTAAGATTGAGAGTGTCGACACTATGAGATTAAGAATGAGGCCAGATTTCAACACATTTGAGGAAATGATATTTCACTATGATCCACTATTTTTAGTAGATTCTGGAAGTGTTAACAACATTTAAGCACTTTTTACACCTTCTCTCATTATTATTAAGATTAATTGTTGAAAATTATAAATTTTTTAGATTAACCATTAAAACTTGAAGAATTCATGTGAGTAAATAACAGAGAAAAGAATAATTCTTCAGATTGAGAATTGCATCATTATAAACCCACTTACACATTACATGTACAAGGTGTCTTTGGAAGAATGGTAAAGCATGCTAAAATATTTTGAATTAATCAAATCTTTTTTTTTTATTTGACACAATGAATAGTCTGATCTCCCTCACGTTTTCATGCAAGAGACCATGTTTTTTACACACCAGAGCTCCTGATTACTTGTGTAAAGAATCATTTTGTCTCAGGGAAGGTTTGCATCTTTTCATGTGAGGATACATGTCTATCAACACCAGAATCCCCAATTACTCAGAATGCACCAAAAAAAATTAACAGCCCTGAACAGAATTAACTAGCTCTTCATGACATACAAGATTTCTTCTGATTTTATCAGGATTTGTAGTTTCTCAGAGCATAGTCAGCGTTCTGCCAATTACAAGACTTTTCATAACACCAAAAAGATGAGATATTTTCTGGATCAAGAAGACTTTTCATAGACAAAACATTTCAGATGCTTTAGAACTCTGACCAATGAGACCTAAAATTACATGAAAATTTTCAGGGATTTATAGTAATGTGATTCTCACATGATGATTACCTTCTGCCTACTTTTTAATCGACTTGAATCTTTTAAACAATTCTTAAAAGTTAATCCAAAAGTTAATAACTTTTAAACCACAATCTTTTAACTTATGAGATAGAGGAGTTAGAAAGAGTGTAAATGAACTTAACTCCCCCTGAGAAAATGCCTAGAAATTTAGCTTTTCACATTGAAATTACTTCCCCTCAAGAATTAGTCTTGTGAAACAAGGATGATATAGAAAAAAAAAACTCCCCCTTAACAATTGCATATCGACCTTTTGGTACTTGGTGGAGACATATACTCACACATAGTGAAAGATTCTAGACAATCTTAACTTGTCCTTCTTCAAGTCACCATTTTATATACCAAATAAGTAAATGCAGTATCAGAAGTAAAGTTTTATTTGTTGAAGGAAGATGAGATTTATGTACAGAAAGAATTCACAGATGTAGAGGTTGAAGGAAAGCCAAGGATTTTCTGGTAAGGTGAGAGCAGTGTCGACTCTCATGTCAATAGAGTCGACCTTGGATCTAAAGCACACCTTTGAAACATTGAGAACTTTTCACTTCATATACTGCACAAGAACTGATTGCTTTTAAACCAACTTGTCAGATAAACTGATCCACCAAGCATAGACTTTCAACCACTTTTTTTTTATTACACAAGCTTAACAGAAATTACACAGAAATTTGCCAACAGATTGCAAGAATTTTATTCCAATATAGACAATTATTCAAAACACACTTTCACACAGCTTCAACATAAACAATCATTGATCAAGTAAACAAAGACCCAGTTCTCTTCTTAAGCAAGAATATCTTTCATTACCCAGGGTTTTGTAAAGATGTCAGCAATTATTTTGAGGTTTCAACAAAGTGCAATTCAAAAGAATTTTTGCCTACTTCATCCCTCAAGAAATGATGTCTGATTTCTATATGATTATCCTAGAATGTTGGATTGGATTTTTTTTCCAAGCAAATTGCCTAGTGTTATCACACAAGATTGGGACACATTCAAGATCTACTTGGTAGTCTTGGAGTTGATGTGTAACCACAACACTTGAGTGCCACAACTCCTTGCAGCGACATACTCAGCTTCTGCAGTAGAGAGAGCACCGAGTGTTGTTTCTTGGAGGCCCAAGAAACTAACATCCACCTAAAAACTGACAATAACTACTAGTGCTCTTTCTATCTAGTTTACAACCAGCAAATCTGCATCAGAATAGGATATCAATTAATTCACTAAAGCAGGATACCACAGTCCCAACTCATGAGTTCCTGCAAGATATCTAAAAAATCTTTTAGCAGCACTCATGTGGGACTTCTTAGGACAAGCCTGAAATCTAGCACACATGCACATTGAAAATTGAATGTCCTGTCTAGATGCTGCTAGATATAGTAAGGAGCAAATCATACCTCTTTAAATTTTTGGATCTACAGGGTTTACCTCTCAAATCAGCATCTAAACTCACAGTGGTGCTCATTGGAGTTTCCATTGCTTTGGTATTTTCCATCTTGTACTTTTTCAGTAATCTTGAATGTATTTGGACTAGTTTTATGAAGATCCATTCCTTGATTGACAACCTGCAGTCCAAGAAAGAATTTGAGTTCTCCTATTAGACTCATTTCAATTCATTGGTCATTAATTCTGAAATTCGTTACATAAGGAGGACTTTGTCGATCCAAAAATATGTCATCAACATATATTTGGACCATCAAGATATCCTTATCTTGAATTTTTGTAAAGAGTGTTTGATCAACTTTACCTCTTGAATACCTTTACCTGTAAGGAATGAGCTCAACCGATGATACCATACTCAGGGAGCTTGTTCAGACCATATAAGGCCTTGTCCAATTTAAACACATGGTCAGGAGGTTAGTGCATTCAAACCAGAAGGTTGTTCAACATAAACTTCCTCCTGATCAACCCATCAGAAAAACACTCTTCACATCCATTTGTTGTAATTTAAAACCATGAGCACAAGCAAAGCAAGCAAAATTCGGATAGCTTCAAGCCTAGCTACTGGAGCAAAAGACTCTTCAAAATCTATCTCAATTCCTGATTATAGCCTTTTGCTACAAGCCTAGCATTATTCCTAACACTTTCCCATCCTCACTGATTTTGTTCCTAAAAACCCACTTGGTTCCAATGACTCCGAGAGGAAGGTCTTGGAACTAAGTGCCACACATTATTTCGCTCAAATTGATTTAATTCTTCATGCATTGCATTTATCCAGAACGAGTCTTTTAGACCATCTTCTATGTTCTTAGGTTCAATTTGAGACACTAGAGCCATTTGATCAAGTTCAGAAATTGTCATGGTCAAATGAGATCTTGTCCTAGGAGGGTCAAGTATGTTACCATGATACTTTCCTGAGGATGATCTCTTATCATTCTTATGTTCATTTGATCTCTTTCCCTGACTTCATTGACTGAATCCTGTGCTTCACTTTGGTCTGAATTTTTTTTGGTTGTTTCTTCCTTTTCTTCTTGTTCCTTAGAGCTTTCTCCTTCTAGAAACTCCCCCTCTTGCTTTTCTCTGTAAAATCAACATTAAATTCATCAAATGTGATATGAGGAGATTCTTACAATTTGATCTTTTACATTGAAAACCCTATAGGCCTTTGAATGATCAGAATAGCCAAGGAATATTCCTAATCACTTTTGGCTCAAATTTATCCAAGTCATGTTTGTTGTAACCAGAATAAAGCACTTGGTTCCAAAAACTTTAAAATGTGCACTAGATGGTTTCTTACCTTTCAACAATTCATAAGGAGTCTTTTTACAAAAAGGCCTTACCATTGCATGGTTTATGATAGCAAAGGTATTTACTGCTTCAGCCCAGAACTCCTTGGCAAATCACTCTCAATCAACTAGTTCTTGCCATTTCCACAAGTGTTCTGTTTCTTCTTTCAACAACCCCATTTGTTCAAGTGTTCTTGGTGATGAGAACTTGTGGAAAACTCCTTCATTCCTGCAGAAGGTTTCAAAGTCAGTGTTCTCAAATTCACCACCATGATCTGACATGATTGTTACAATTTAGACTTTCCTTCCATGCAATTTTTTTGTAAAACTCATGAAATTCTGTGAATGCATCATTTTTGTGAGCAAGAAAGAAAAACCCAAGTAATCTAGAAAGTCATAAACAGAACATATCCAACCCCTTTTTCCTTTAGATTGTTTGTCCGTGGTGTCCAAATAATCCATGTGAATAAGTTCAAAGGTTTAGTGGACTGACTTTCTGATCTACTTTTGAAAGATTTTCTTGTTTGCTTACCTTGAGAACATGCTTCACACAGTTTCAAATTGTTTTTGAAGGAGATTTCAGGCAGACCTTTAACCATGTTGAACTTTGACAATTCATGAAGCATATTGTAGCTAGCATGTCGTAGTCTACGATGCCACAAACAAGCTAAGTCATTTTTATTTGCTGTAAGCACAGGTTAGTGTTTTCCCGTTCATCAAGATCAACCATGTACACATTGTTTACTTTTTCCAATGAATTTTACAAGATCTGAATTGGGCTCAAAAATAGTACAACCAAGAGAATCAAAATTACCTTGTGACCCTTGTCCACAATTGACTTATGGTTAGAAGATTGTACTCTAAACCTTTCACCAGAAGAACACCATCAATCAATTTGAAAGATTTACCTACCTTTCCTGAGCCAACAATCTTACCTTTATTGCTTCCTCCAAATGTAACATGCCCGGACTTCTTCTCAGATAAGAGACAGAACTTTTCTTTGTCTCCAGTTATGTGTCTTGAACAGCCACTGTCAAGATACCACATATTGTTCTTGGCTGTAAGACACACCTGCACACATACAATCAAAGACATTCTTTGGAACCCAAGTACACTGAGTCCTTTCAGAGCTTCCAAATCAAAAATACAAGATAGCAAACTCTTTGGAATCCAAATTGTTTCTTTATTGTGGCAATATTTCCGTTCCTTAGAGTTTGTTGATTTTTGTTCTTCCATTGTTTTTCATGTCGTTTTGGAACATTAACATTCATGAATTTTCCACCAGAATTTTTATAAGCATTTGAGTGAGGCCCAGAAACTGGTTTGATTCCTGAAAACTCTAGCATATTTTGTTCTGTATGAATTGCTGAAATCATTGACATGTGTTGACGCTATGTGAGGATAGTGTTGACCTACACTGTTCCATTTGTTTTGTTTGCGGTATTCACACAGTTAGGTCTTGACCTAATATGTGCCCACTTGATGTTTGTCCAACCTTGTGATGACATTGGCCTGTCATAGGTCATTTTCTCATTCCTGTGGTTTAATGTAAGATGGTGTCGACCTACATTGACATAGTGTTGACCTTCCCAGACTGAGGACCTCAAGTTATGTTCCTTTGAGACATTTGTTTACTTTCAGCTTTAGTTTTCCTTTTTTCATTTGATTTTTTATTGAAAATAGTTTTGCTATCTGATCTTTTCTTGTTTCTTTTTCACACTTTTCTTGTTTCTTTTCCCTGTTGAGGTAGAAGCTTCTGAGGTTTTTGAGGAAATGATGTTATGGTTTTCAGTCCTACCTCTTTCTTCTTTGTGGGATTAAATCCTAACCCCTCTTTATTGAAATTTACTCTTGTGCCTAGAAGGGCCTCAAGATTATTCTTGCCACTGACAATTTTTCAAGAACTTCTTGCCTTTTGTTTATTTTTTTTGCAAGACTTCAATTTCCTTTTTCAGTCATTGTTGACGCTTTTAAGGAGCATATTTTCAGAGACAAGAGATATTTCATCAAGACTTTCAATGTTTTGATTTTTCAATTCATTTATGACTTCTTTAATCATTTATCTCTTGTGAGAATTCTTTCTCCTTTTCTTCTGTTAGAGTGTTCTGAGAGACTGTTTGCATTTTCTTCTTGAGCCTTTTATTTTCCTTTAAGTTCATCAACTGATCCATTAATTCAAAATAAACATGCTCCCAATCATCCAAAGTGAAATCTTTAAAAAGAGAGCTTACCTCTCGTCTTCGTCTCTCCTCTTTTTCTCTAGCCATCAAACATAGCTTGAATGAGTGTCCTCAGTGTTGGTCCCTTGTTGGTACGGTAGCAACTTATTCTAGAAGGTGGGGAATAGGTTTTTCGATTTTCTGCAACAAAGGAAACTTAAGCACACAGGAAAAGTTAACACTTGAAATTTTGGTTAGTGTTAGTGTGATAAAAAGTGCAGTGCGGAAGCAAAAAAACAATCACACCAAGGACAGGAGATTTATCCTGGTTCGGTCCTTCCCACATGGAAGTCCTACGTCCAGTCCCCCAAGCAACCTCTTGGGATTTCACTAACTGAAGGTACAGTCCCCTTCAAGGACACTACAACACCCTGGATACCCCACCAGGTCTTCTTCTCTTTCCCGGCAAGAGGCAGCGTACTCTTTTACAGGCTCAGAAGCAAACCTCCTGGAACAAACCCCACTGCGGTTCTACTAGACACTAACCCCTAGCTAGGTTATCAACTGGTACAAACCCCAGTTTGGTTCAGCTAGACACAAACCCCTAGCTGGGTTATCTATTGTATACAGTCCTATAGCTGGACAGGAGTCTTTCTTAGAAGAAGAAAGATCGACTGGGAGCTATTCAAGATGACACAATGAACTCTAGCTCACAGTCCAGACTCTCCCCAAGATTACAATGAGCACAGGAGAATGGAAGAGAAGAAGGCTTGAAGGCGATGAAGACTTCCTTTGAAAGCTTCTGTAGATTTTTGGCTCGAGCTCTTCTCTCTTTCTCTGAGTGTTTGTGGCGTGAAGGTTCTTCTCACAGTTGTACACTCCTTGAAGGATTTTCAGGAAGGCTCTGTGTATTTTCTTCAGTAATGCTCCATCTTTTATGAGAGGCTTTTGAAAAGGATCCGTTTAAGAGATCCGTTGGAGTTCTACCCGTTGCTGACTCTTGTCTTGATCACTCTTGTGGTCTTTGAGGTCTGTGAGCATGGAAGAAAGTGTTAGCATAAAAGAGTGTTTACATGAGAAACTGTGCATGTAACTGTGCTTCTCTTAACATGCTAAAACTGATAAGTCATATCTTTTTCTGACAGAACTGAGAAGTTACGCATGCAGCTTTTTGTCAGAAGATATTTGACTTTTTATTTAGGCGCCAAGAAACACTTTATATCATAAGAAATCGATGTGAATATGACTTATACAATCGTTGTTCATTACAAGTAAATCGATGCAAGTTGAACAAGTGATGGTGATCACTTATGAAATCGTTATGCAAGCAAATCGTTGTGATCACCTGAAGAAATCGAGTGATCTCTAAAGAAATCGTTATGAAAGGCAAATCAATGTGAGGGAAAATCATTGCGCTCACTTATCAAATCGTTATGAGCCTTATCGAATCGTTATGGTTATAAAAGGAATCGTTCTGAGATCGATTTCTTAACAAATCATTATGGCCACTTAAGAAATCGTTGTGAGATCGATTTCTTAAGAAATCGTTATGGCCACTTAAGAAATCGTTGTGAGATCGATTTCTTAACAAATCCTTAACAAATCGTTATGGCCATAAAGCGAATAGTTAGAAGACCGACTTCTTAGCAAATCGTTGCGATCACTTAAAAATCGTTATGAGACCGATTCTTATCAATCGTTGCGGTCACTTAGAATCGTTTATAGCGCTTATAAAATCAATTAAAAACTAAATCGTGTAGCGCTTATTAATTTGGCACTTAAACTGAAATTGATGTATATTACTTAAACATCAATTTTATCATTTTAGTGCCCCATATTGCATCAATGAAGACTTAGCATTTTCCTATGAGATTGATGCGACTCAGATGAAACAAAATATTTCAATAGTATTTAATCAAAAAAGATATATATGAAATTATCATAAGTTTTGTTATCACCAAAATATAAGGACAACCATAAAGTGTTTCAACAATCTCCCCCTTTTTTGATGATGACAAAATTTATCAAATTTTCTGATAAAAATATATAAAGCATAGAGGTTTACGAATTCATACAAACTCTCCCCCTTTTGGTCACTAACCAAAAAGGAAGGATCTTACCATGGATTCTCTCCCCCCCTTTGAGAGAATTTCTTACCATAGAGGGGTTCAACAATAATAGTTTAAGGAATGACTCCCCTTAATCTGTGCTCCCTGAGCATGAGACTCCCCCTTAATGTGAGGCAAGTCAGATCTTGTTGCCTTGACCTTTGACATGTTGTTTGTCAAGTCTTCAAGATTTTTTTCTGTATATAAAAAAAACTTGCAAACATTGTTAGTAGCATTGTAGTTTACTGAATATAACAAACAGAAATGAGGTTTAAAAATAGAAAACTAAAACTAAAGGATGACTACTTCCTCTTCAGATTGGAATGAAGTGAAGAAGTTGGTAATCACCAATCGGATGTTTTTGAGCATCCTCTAACCATACCAATTTGAATGCCTTTTCCTTTTGTTCATCAAGAGTAGATAGTCATTTTCTTCTTTAATGTTGAGCTACCTGAGGAGTTTTTTACAGAAGATGTCTTCTTGAAGTTACTTGGATTTATGAGCCTTATCCTCAGCTTTTTCATCATCAGAAGCTTCTTCAGTGCTTATTTCTTCAGAGATATCCTTTTTGAAAAAGATATGAGGCTCCCCTCCATTTGAGTTCCTCCTTTATCTCTTCTTCTTCATGTGGAAGGATAACTTCCTGAGGTGCTTCATGTGCTCCCCTTGAGTGCGACAGTTAGAGATGATGGAGTTATAGCTTCCTGTCTTGTTTCTTTAAACACTTGAGCATCAGTAGGTATTTCATCCGTAGTGGGTATTCTTCATATGTGAGCTTCAATTTGTCCCACATATCATTAGCAGATATACATGCGGATACTTTTAACTGAATTCTTTTTAGATAAAGCACAACATAAATAATTCTTTGCTT